>MJUU01011897.1:51487-162523 GCA_002080025.1 Modiolus philippinarum | reverse complement strand
TAAATGAATACTTGTTTGAATGGGTAAACCTATATATGATATTCTGTTTGTTTGTTCTAACTTTCTAAGTTGAACATGAGAGACGGTGACGCAGGTCCAGACATGTAATTGGTCTTGTTTTTGTATGATTTAGTTGGTAGTCCCCAGATTTTCATTAAGGGCTAATTTTTATTTTCCCTAGTTTGTGTCCAGGTAATTAATTCTTCAAGCTCCTTGTTGTGTCCATCTAATTATTGTGTCAAGCTCTTTACTGTGTCCACATTCACTTCAAACTACACTTGTTCAAATTTCAGTGGTCGGCATGCTGCGGTCATATCATGCTGCGCTCGGCGTAGCTCTTTATTCTAGTTTGCTGCAATGAAAAACTCTTGCTTGTTATCATGTATTTTGTTTTGCTGAGAAATCATACTCTGTCTTTTTATTTATGGAAAGTTTCCATGTTTTAGAGTAGTACTTTATTTAAGGTTTTGGCTAGGGGAGGGGGGCTTGTAGTACAGTGGGTGCTGATGCTCTACCCTTATGTTTGAGATGGGATACCTTCTATTACATAATAAACTGGTTTAATTTCAGTGGGTAATAGGTTTTGGCAAGTTGGGGTTGAGCTTGTAGAACAGTGTGTACTGATGTTCGGCCTTTGTGGTTGAGATGGGACCCATTGTTTTATATGAGAGCCTGGGAGTCCAGGGGTGGAGATTTTGTATGATTTTAGTAATTTATAAATGCACATTTTTGTCCAAGAGGGCCGATGGCATAAACAAAAATACAAATAAAATTCATTACACAAAAAGAAAAGACAAAATACAATAGACTTAACCTGAAGATGGGATGTTGTCTCCTTTACATTTACCCCATTTCCTTTCTTTTTCATATTAAGTAGTCTTGGAGCCTGCTTTCTTCTGTATTGATGACTTGATTAATTGAGCAACATAATGGTGGTCTCGTGCCTAGTATTGGGGAGGATGAAATCAACAATTTTGCATTTTTGTTCATTTTATATTTATTAAATCTGTTGCAATGGTTAAAGTTGGAAGAAAAATGGTGAATTGTCTCCCCCCCCAAACTCCTCCCCCTTTTCAAGGGGAATAAATGGTGTTTTTGTCATTTCTGTCTGTCTGCATTTTTGTTCAGTTTATATTTATTAAATCTGTTGCAATGGTTAAAGTTGGAAGAAAAATGGTGAATTGTCTCCCCCCCAAACACCTCCCCCTTTTCAAGGGGAATAAATGGTGTTTTTTTCATTTCTGTCTGTCGTCAGTTCGTCGATCCATCCGTCCCGCTGTCTGGGCATCCATTTCTCTTACATTTTCCATATGATTTTGACCAAACTTTACAAGATTGTTGACCATCATGCCTAGTTGTGCATACTGTCTGGCCGATTTGATCAGCCCATTTTTGTTGGAGTTATGCCCCTTTTTGACATAGAATTTTGCTAAATTAGATTTGTGGACCCTTATTCTCCCACAGTTTTACATCAGATTTAAACAAAACTTGATTGCTAAAAGATTGTTTAACTTTAAGCCTATAGTTATGCATATTGTCTGGGTGGATTTATTGGCCAATGTTTGTGGGAGTTCTGCCCTTTTTGACATAGAATTTTGCTAATTAAGTTTGTGGGCACTAATTCTCATGCCTCTTTCATTGGATTTTAACCAAATTTAGTAATATTCAAATGCAATGGCAACATATACGAAAATCATCTCTACGAAGATATGTATTGGTGGTAGACATTAGTTTTTGTATCAAAAACACGCATCTAGTTCAATTTGAATTTATTTAGATTTTTTTCAGGGCACACCATTTTTAGCTCACCTGGCTATGCCAGGGTGAGCTTTTGCCATCACTTGGCGTCCGTCCGTCCGGCGTAAACTTTTCATTCAAAGATCTTCTCATCTGAAACCACTGGGCCAATTGGAACCAAATTTGGTCACAATAGTCCTTGGGTGGTCCCCTTTTGAAAATTGTATCTGGCAGGTCCGTACCTCATCCAAGATAGCCGCCAGCGGGGAACATAGTTTTAACATTGGACCATAATGGGAAAAGACATTCAAAGATCATCTTCTCAGAAACTACCAGCCGAATTATAACCAAATTTAGTCACAATGGTCCTTGGATGGTCCCATCCAAAAAAGGTATCCGACAGATCCGTACCTCATCCAAGATGGCCGCCAGCGGGGAACATAGTTTTAACATTGGACCATAATGGGAAAAGACATTCAAAGATCATCTTCTCAGAAACTACCAGCCCAATTATAACCAATTGAACTTAGTCACAATAGTCCTTAGATGGTCCCATCCAAAAAAGGTATCCGACAGATCCGTACCTCATCCAAGATGGCCGCCAGTGGGGAACATAGTTTTAGTAGTGGACCCTGTGGGAAAAAGCATTCAAAGATCTTCTTCTCAGAAACTACCGGCCCAATTACAACCAAACTTAGTCACAATGGTCCTTAGATTGTCCCATCGAAAAAAGATATCCGACAAATCCGTACCTCATCCAAAATGGCTGCCAGCGGGGATCATATTTTAACATTGGACCCTATGGGAAAGACATTCAAAGATCTTCTCAGAAACTACCAGCTCAATTATAACCAAACTTAGTCACAATGGTCCTTAGACGGTCCCATCCAAAAAAGGTATCCGACAGATCCATACCTCATCCAAGATGGCCGCCAGCGGGGAACATAGTTTCAACATTGGACCCTATGGGAAAAGACATTCAAAGATCTTCTTCTCAGAAACTACCAGCCCAATTATAACCAAACTTAGTCACAATGGTCCTTAGATGGTCCCATCCAAAAAAGATATCTGACAGATCCATACCTAATCCAAGATGGCCGCCAGCGGGGAACATAGTTTTAGCATTGGACCCTGTGGGAAAAGACATTCAAAGATCTTCTCAGAAACTACTAGTCCAATTAGAACCAAACTTAGTCACAATGGTCCTTAGATGGTCCCATTTAAAAAAGGTATCCGACAGATCTGTACCTCGTCCAAGATGGCCGCCAGCGGGGAACATAGTTGTAACATTGGACACTATGGAAAAGACATTCAAAGATCTTCTTCTCAGAAACAACTAGTCCAATTTACACCAAACTTAGCCATAATGGTTCTTAGATGGTCCCATTCAAAAAAATTATCTGGCAGGGCCATACCTCATCCAAGATGGCTGCCAGCAAGGAACATAGTTTGAACATTGGACCCTTAATGGTAACCCCTGTCCAAATTTAAATTTGAATTGTGGTCTGATATGGGTTGAATTGGAATGTAAATAGACCAGAGAACTGAAATTTTAGAAAAAAAGTAATCTGCTAGACATTTTATTTGTGATTTCAGCACTGTGTATAAACTAGATTACAAGGGGAACCCCTGCCCAAATTTATTTGTAAAAGGGGGACTGAATGTTTTAATTTCAGCAATATGTATTATTTTGATTGTAGGGAACCTCTGCCCAAATTTATTTGGAATGGTGTTCTGTTAAGGGTTGTAATGGATGGCGGAGCTTTCGGTTGCCATGGAAACTTGACAATAAAACTGAAGTTTTAGAAAAAAAGTATTCTGCTAAATTTTATGTTTTGTTTTCAGAAATATGTAAACACTAGTTAATATGGAGAACCCGGTTCTCCAATTTGTTTTTGAAAGGGACTTGTAATATTTTGATTTTGGGAATAATTATTACCTAGATTATAAGGGAAAGCCCTGCCCAAATTATTTTTGAAAGGTAGTCTTAAATGGGTTGAAATAGATAACACATTCAAATACATTTAAAGATCCTTTTTGAAACAATTTGTCCAATTAGAAAACAATGGTACATTGATGGTACCTTTCAATAAAGGTATCCGGGAGGACCACACCTCATCCAATATGGCTGCCAGCATTGAGATAATTGGATGCCATTAAAAGAATTAGGTCTCTGAAATCACTAATCCCATCAGAAATAAACTTGATCACAAAAGTCTTTTGGTGGCCCCCTTCAAATTTGCATTTGGCATGTCTTCATCCAATCCAAGGTGTCATCCAGCAGGGAACATAGTTTATTAGACCATATTGGAAATGACTTTTGTGTCATCCATGGTCCAGGTGAGCGATACAGGCTCTTGAGAGCCTCTTGTTAGCTCTCCTGGCTATATGCCAGGGTGAGCTTTTGCCATCTCTTGGCGTCCGTCGTCTGTCGTAAACTTTTCATTCAAAGATCTCCTCTGAAACCACTGGGCCAATTGGAGCCAAACTTGGTCACAATAGTCCGTGGGTAGTCCCCTTAAAACAAAGGTATCCGGCACGGACCGGCAGGTCCGTACCTTATCCAAGATGGCCACCAGCGCAAAACATAGTTTTAATATTGGACCCTATAGGAAAGAACTTCAAAGATCTTCTCAGAAACTACCACTCCAATTATAATCAAACTTAGTCACAATGGTCCTTAGATGGTCCCTTCCAAAAAAGGTATCCTTCAGGTTCGTACCTCATCCAAGATAGCTGCCAGCTGGGAACATAGTTTTAACATTGGATCCTACGGAAAAGACATTTACAGATCTTCTCAGAAACTACCAGTCCAATTATAACCAAACTTCTTAGATGGTCCCTTCTAAAAAAAGGTATCCGGCAGGTCCATACCTAATCCAAGATGGTTGCCAGCAGGGGACATACTCTAAACATTGGACCCTATGGGAAAGGCATTCAAAGATCTTCTTCTCAGAAACCACAAGTCCAATTTTAACCAATCTTAGTCACAATGGTCCGGCAGGTCCGTACCTCATCCAAGATGGCGTCAGCGGGGAACATAGTTTTAACATTGGAACCTATGGAAAATGCATTCAAAGATCTTCTTCTGAGAAACTATACTTGTCCAGTTAAAACTAAACTAAGCCACAATGGTCCTTAGATAGTCAAACCCAAAAAAGGTATCCAGCAGGTCTGTACCTCGTCCAAGATGGCCGCCAGCGGAACATAGTTTTAACATTGGACCCTATTGAAAAGACATTCAAAGATTTTCTCAGAAACTACCAGTCCTATAACCAAACTTAGTCACAATGGCCCTTACATGGTCCCTTCCATAAAAGTTATCTGGCAGGTCTATACCTCATCCAAGATGGCCGCCAGCGGGAACATAGTTTTCACATTGGACCCCATGGAATATACATTCAAAGATCTTCTCAGAAACTAGTAGTCCAGTTAGAACCAAACTAAGCAACAATGGTCCCACAATGGTGCTTAGGTGGTCCCATCCAAAAAATGTATCTGGCAGGTCTGTTCCTCATCCAAAGTGGCCACCATCTGGAACTTAGTTTTTACATTGACCTTATAGATTTTAAGGGGAACCTCTGCCCAAATTTTTGAATTTTTAGTTCGCCTCAACGAAGTTGAGGGGGACTATTGGAGTACCCCCGGCATCCGCGTCCGCGTCGGCATTTGGGTATATATCTTAGTAATTATGCAGTGTAGGGTCATCAAACTTTGCATGCAGGTGGATCTTGGGTTAACTCACAGCCTCCAAGAAAATTAGGTCTCTGACCTATATTTTCCGCTTGAGTGGCTTGCATTCAAATTTACATTTTAGTTCATATCTCAGTTACAATAATCTAACTGTGCATGTACATGCATCTCTGGTGGTAGGTCAGCATCCAGGCAAAACAAGGTCACTTTGAT
Organism: Modiolus philippinarum; assembly: GCA_002080025.1. Lineage (NCBI taxonomy): Eukaryota > Metazoa > Mollusca > Bivalvia > Mytilida > Modiolidae > Modiolus > Modiolus philippinarum. The sequence goes on along the minus strand of MJUU01011897.1, from coordinate 156,880 downwards.
CTATATTTTCAGCTTGAGTGACTTACATTCAAGTTTACGTCCGAGTTCAGATCTCAGTCACATTCAAGTTTACGTCCGAGTTCAGATCTCAGTCACTGTGCATGGTAGGATCATCTAACCTTGCATGTGCATGCATCTCTGATGGTAGGTCAGCATCCAGGCAAAATTAGGTCACTTTGACCTATATTTTCCGCTTGAGTGACTTACATTCAAGTTTACGTCCGAGTTCAGATCTCAGTCACTGTACATGGTAGGATCATCTAACCTTGCATGTGCATGCATCTCTGATGATAGGTCAGCATCCAGGCAAAATTAGGTCACTTTGACCTATATTTTTCGCTAAAGTGACTTACATTCAAGTTTACGTCTGAGTTCAGGTCTCAGTCACTGTGCATGGTAGGATCATCTAACCTTGCATGTGCATGCATCTCTGATGGTAGGTCAGCATCAAGGCCAAAGTAGGTCACTTTGACCTATATTTTCCGCTTGAGTGACTTACATTCAAGTTTATGTCCGAGTTGATATCTCAGTCACTGTACATGGTAGGATCATCTAACCTTGCATGTGCATGCATCTCTGATGGTAGGTCACCTTGCATGTGCATGCATCTCTGATGGTAGGTCAGCATCCAGGCAAAATTGGGTCACTTTGACCTCCATTTTCCGCTTGAATGACTTACATTTAAGTTCATGTCAGGGATCAGATCTCCTGTACTGTACATGGTATAGTCCATTTGGTGTTTATAAAAATAGGGAAAATAATTAATTAAAAATCGGAGAAAAATTCAAGACATTTTTATTGAAACATTTCTTAATAAAGTAGTCATTACATAACTGAACAACATATTTATGATATTTTCCCCCCAAAAATAAAGATTTTTTCCATTACTCTCAATAGTAATTTTTGAAGACTACAAGTATGGGAGTGTGCCATAGAACTAAACAGCTTGACCTGACCTTAACTGGCTATTGTTATACTAATCATGTCACATGGCACTTATTTACATGTATGAAAAATTTAAATATAGACTTTGCATTTGCATATAATAAACATAAACAACATTCATTTTCAAAACAAACTAATTACAAAACCATTATTCACTTGGAATCTAAATATGGTGAGGCTAACTTGTTGTTTTCACTTGAGTGGTGAGAGGAAATTTGAAGAACAAATTGAAATAAAATTCAATAACAATTCAATGAATATATTTTTCTTGAAAAAATATCAACTTGTATTTTAATTATTATGGGTTTTTCTTTTAAAATTTAAGTTAATGTATTAATTTACTTTTATATTCAAGTTAGCATAAACAAATGACCACGCTTTTCTTGCTTCATATCACATGTATCTTTAACTGATGTACATGTCTATAAAAGTTTACATTTTCAATACATAGTGACATTCTTATACACCTTTCATCATGGTATTGATTTTATCTGAACAGGTAATGAATAACGTTGAAGACAGTGACTTCCAAATTTGGTAAATAAAATTTACATACATGTAACTAGTGGTCAGCTGACTTGGTGTTTATAAACATAGAGCACATGTTGGCTGTTGAAATAGATTTTGTCACTCCCAATATAGAAACATAGAAAACAGACATCATTTTACCCTTTAGTGAAATAGACAACTTAGATCTACATGTAAAATTCACCACTAATATGTATAATGTGGCCCTTCAAATACATCTAGTTTAAAATTAGGTATAGTAATAACCAGATTTTTAATGAATTTTTTTCCCTATTTTTATACTTACCAAATGGACTATAGGATCATCTTGCATGTGCATGTGCATGCATCTGTGATGGTAGCTCAGCATCTAGACAAAATTAGGTCACTTAAACCTACATTTTACTCATGAATGACTTACATTAATGTATACATCCGAGTTCATTGCTAAGTAACTGTACATTGTTGGTCCAGGTAACCTTGCTACTGCATGAAATTTTGATAGTATGTCGGCATCCAGGCAGAATTTGGTTGCTGCGACAAAGTGCCACAACGAGGCGAACTTTGTAATCGTTGATTACCTGTGTTTATTTGAATTGTGATCTGAATGTTTTAATTTCAGCAATATGTATTACCTTGATTATAAGGGGAACCCCTGCTCAAATTTTTTTGAATGGTGTTCTGTTATGGGTTGTAATGGATGGTGGATCTTTCGGTTGCCATGGAAACCAAACAAGAATACTGTAATTTAAGAAAAAAAAAGTATTCTGCTAAATTTTATGTTTTGTTTTTCCTATTGAAAATGCCTTTTATCTATGTCAGCCATGGTCCAAGTGAGCCATACAGGCTCTTGAGAGCCTCTTGTTAGCATTTTCGGTCAATATAATTGAATTTTGATGTAAGCTGTCCATGTTTGTAGCCATTGTGGCATTTTTTCCAAATTTGGGTTCCAATGAAACCTTGTACTTCCTAAACTGGTCCAAAAATTCTAAATTGGGGAATCCCATCAGAAAATTTGACAAAATTACAAAAATGGGAGGAGGGGAGATTCTGACAAGTATAGAATCTGGACAAAGGTGGGCTAAATTTAACATTATTTAATTGACTGAAAATTGCTAGCAATACAACTTAATTTCTGAAGTCATCTACTCTTTACAACAGTATTGATGAGATACCATAGCAGGTCCTGGATCATTTTCATCATCTCTTCTATACTTGTGAACCGCCTGTGAATACATTCCATTCTTCTCCTTTTTCAGGTTGCTGCTGGCTGACCAGGAACAAAGCTTCCACTCATCTGTATCATTGTGCATCTCTGGTGTTACATCTTGGGTGTAATCATGAGGCTCTGGTGATGCATGTATGGTATTGGTGTCGGTTGCACTAGCAACATGCCCTTCAAGTGTTAAGTTCATGAGTGCAGTTCTCTTAACAATGTTGCCTGTTTTGAGCTGTCCACCAGATTAAGGCGTTTCCTTCTCTGCAGAAGAAAACCTTTGACAGTTGGAACATTACCAACCTGGAGCATATATGGAACAACTTGGCAGCTGGAACATTATCAACCTGGAACATGTGGAACAGGTGGAACTTTACCCATCTGGGCCATAATGTGGAACAGCTGGAACATTACTAACCTGGAAAATATGTGGAACAGCTTGACAGCTGGAACTTTGCTGACTTGGAATATAAGTGGAACTGTGAGTGAGCTTCACAGCTTCAACTCAGCAGTGATGCCCAACCCTCAGATTTTTAGCTCACCTGGCCAAAGGCCATGTGAGCTTTTGCCATCACTTTTATTCAAAAATCTTCTCCTCTGAAACTACTGGGCTGATACTAACCAAACTTGGCCTGAATCATCACCAGGGTAGGCACTTTCAAATTTGTGATTTTTATGTCCGTAGACCAAACAACATGGCCGCTGTTACTAAAAATAGAACATAGGGGTAAATTGCTTTTTTTTGCAAATTACTCGCAAACAGTTACAGATATCAAAAATCTGACTGGGATGAAAATGATCAGCGTGATGAGATCTACCCTCTGTGTAATTTTGAAGAAAATCTGAAAACCCGTCTTTGAGTTATAGCCCTTTTTCCGTGAAATTTTCAAAATTTTTGCATTTTTAATTTTTATTTCAAAAAGTGTAACAGATAGAGGTCAAGTGTATATTGCAAAAATGTTCAGCATATCAAGACCTATCCACCCTGAAATTTTGAAGAAAATGCATCAACCCAGGTAGGATTATTGCCCTTTTTTCACCGAATTTTTTTAATTTTTGCATTTTTCATGTATTATTTCCAAAACTATAGAAGATGAAGGTTAAGTGTAAATTGATGAAATGTTTGCCATGCTGTGGGGTCTTCAAAACTGATGTTGAAAATTGTTCCTTGACCGCCATTTTCAAAATGGCCGCCAAAAAAGGCAGGAAAATTCAACATTGTCCGATTTCAATGAAATTTGGTTTCCAATTAGATTTTGATTTTGCGAGTTCAAAACTGGTGTTGAAAATAGTTACTTGACCGCCATTTTCAAAATGGCTGCCAAAAAAGGCGGGAAAATTCAGCATTGTCGGATTTCAATAAAATTTGGTTTCCAAATAGGTATTGATGTTGCAACTTCAAAACTGATGTCAAAAATTGTTCGTTGACCCCCATTTCCAAAATTGGCCGCCAAAAAAGGCGAGAAAATTCAACATTGTCCGATTTCAATGAAATTTGGTTCCAAATAGGTATTGATGTCATATCTTCAAAACAGATGTTAACAATTGTTCGTTGACCACCATTTTCAAAATGGCCGCCAAAAAAGGCAGGAAAATTCAACATTGTCGGATTTCAATGAAATTTGGTTTCCAAATAGATATTGATGTTGCAACTTCAAAACTGATGTCAAAAATTGTTCGTTGACCGCCATTTTCAAAATGGCTGCAAAAAAGGCGGGAAAATTCAACTTCGTCGGATTTTAAAGAAATTTGATTTCCAAATAGATATTGATGTTGCGACTTCAAAACCGATGTTGACTGCCATTTACAAAATGACGTCTCGACTTCAAAACTGGTGTCGAAAGTGGTCCTTAGCAAGAACGTTTTTTGTCAAAAAAGCCCAACAAAGAAATATAATAAAACATGATCAGACTTTAAAAACAGTTCAAGACTTTGGTGGTGTTCGACCTACGAAAGTTTGAGAAACTGAAGATCAACTGTATAACTTATATTGTTACCTTGATACAGGCTCCTGTGAGCCTCTGGTTCATCAAATTTTTAAAATATTTGCATTTTTCGTCTTTTATTTCAAAAAACTATAGAAGATGAAGATTAAGTGTAAAATGATGAAATGTTTGAAATGCTGAGGCGACTTTTAAACTGGTGTTGAAAATAGTTACTTGACTGCCATTTTCAAAATGGCTGCCAAAAAAGGCGGAAAAATTCAACATTGTCGGATTTCAATAAAATTTGGTTTCCAAATAGGTATTGATGTTGCAACTTCAAAACTGATGTCAAAAATTGTTCGTTGACCCCATTTCCAAAATTTGCCGCCAAAAAAAGCGAGAAAATTCAACATTGTCCGATTTCAATGAAATTTGGTTCCAAATAGGTATTGATGTCATATCTTCAAAACAGATGTTAACAATTGTTCGTTGACCACCATTTTCAAAATGGCCACCAAAAAGGCAGGAAAATTCAACATTATCGGATTTCAATGAAATTTGGTTTCCAAATAGATATTGATGTTGCAACTTCAAAACCTGTGTTGAAAATTGTTCGTTGACCCCCATTTTCAAAATTGCCGCCAAAAAAGGCGGGAAAATTCAACATTGTCCGATTTCAATGAAATTTGGATCCAAATAGATATTGATGTTGCAACTTCAAAACTGATGTCAAAAATTGTTCGTTGACCGCCATTTTCAAAATGGCCGCAAAAAAGGCGGGAAAATTCAACATCGTCGGATTTCAAAGAAATTTGATTTCCAAATAGATATTGATGTTGCGACTTCAAAACCGATGTTGACTGCCATTTACAAAATGACGTCTCGACTTCAAAACTGGTGTCGAAAGTGGTCCTTAGCAAGAACGTTTTTTGTCAAAAAAGCCCATCAAAGAAATATAATAAAACATGATCAGACTTTAAAAACAGTTCAAGACTTTGGTGGTGTTCGACCTACGAAAGTTTGAGAAACTGAAGATCAACTGTATAACTTATATTGTTACCTTGATACAGGCTCCTGGGAGCCTCTGGTTCATCAAATTTTTAAAATATTTGTATTTTTCGTCTTTTATTTCAAAAAACTATAGAAGATGAAGATTAAGTGTAAAATGATGAAATGTTTGAAATGCTGAGGCGACTTTTAAACTGGTGTGAAAATAGTTACTTGACTGCCATTTTCAAAATGGCTGCCAAAAAAGGCGGAAAAATTCAACATTGTCGGATTTCAATAAAATTTGGTTTCCAAATAGGTATTGATGTTGCAACTTCAAAACTGATGTCAAAAATTGTTCGTTGACCCCCATTTCCAAAATTTGCCGCCAAAAAAGGTGAGAAAATTCAACATTGTCCGATTTCAATGAAATTTGGTTCCAAATAGGTATTGATGTCATATCTTCAAAACAGATGTTAACAATTGTTCGTTGACCACCATTTTCAAAATGGCCGCCAAAAAAGGCAGGAAAATTCAACATTGTCGGATTTCAATGAAATTTGGTTTCCAAATAGATATTGATGTTGCAACTTCAAAACCTGTGTTGAAAATTGTTCGTTGACCCCCATTTTCAAAATTGCCGCCAAAAAAAGGCGGGAAAATTCAACATTGTCCGATTTCAATGAAATTTGGATCCAAATAGATATTGATGTTGCAACTTCAAAACTGATGTCAAAAATTGTTCGTTGACCGCCATTTTCAAAATGGCCGCTAAAAAGGCGGGAAAATTCAACATTGTCCGATTTCAATGAAATTTGGTTCTAAATAGGTATTGATGTCACAACTTCAAAACAGATGTTAACAATTATTGGTTGACCGCCATTTTCAAAATGGTCGCCAAAAAAGGCGGGAAAATTCAACATAGTCCAATTTCAATGAAATTTGGTTTCCAAATAGGTATTGATGTTGTAACTTCAAAACTGATGTCAAAAATTGTTCGTTGACCGCCATTTTCAAAATGGCCACCAAAAAGGCGGGAAAATTCAACATTGTCGAATTTCAATGAAATTTGGTTTCCAAATAGGTATTGATGTCACAACTTCAAAACAGATGTTAACAATTGTTCATTTTCAAAATGGTCGCCAAAAAGGCGGGAAAATTCAACATCGTCCTATTTCAAAGAAATTTGATTTCCAAATAGATATTGATGTTGCAACTTCAAAACCGATGTTGAAAATTGTTTGTTGACTGCCGTTTTCAAAATGGCCACCAAAAAAGGCGGGAAAATTAAATGTTGTCTGATTTCAATGAAATTTGGTTTCCAAATAGGTATTGATGTCGCAACTTCAAAACTGATGTTGAAAATTGTTTGCTGACCGTCATTTTCAAAATGGTTGCCAACAAAAGCGGAAAAATTGTTTGTTGGCTGTCATTTACAAAATGATGTCTCTGTTTCAAAACTGGTGTCGAAAGTTGTCCTTAGCAAGAGCGTTTTTTGTCAATAAAGCCCAAAAAAGAAAAAAAGCTAGTACAACATGATCAGACTTTAAGTTGCAGTTGGAGTTGACATATGTGTTGTGGTCTCATGTGCATTTACTCCATATCCTTTAGTAAAATATTTAAATACTGTTCAATATATTGGTGGTGTTGGAGGTACTAAAGTTTGAGAGACTGATGATCACTTGTATAACTTACAATGTTACCGAAATTGTGGCAACTGAAAGCCAGGTGAGCGATACAGGCTACTGGGAGCCTCTAGTTAAGTTTATTGCTTAATAATGATTGACAATTGTAAGTTACATGACAGTAGACTGTTTAGTGCATGTGAAGTGGAATCAGCAGCCCTTTTCACAAAATTCTTACGACAATTTTCAATCATAAGTCAGTATGAAATGTTAAAGACCAGTGTTTTTTTATTCCCCCGCTCCGAAGGAGGGGGTATACTGTTTTACCTCTGTCCGTCCATCCGTCCGTCCGTCATTCCGTCCGTCCGTCCGTCCGTCCGTCACACATACTTTCGTCGCATTTTTCTCAGCAACTACACATGACAGCCACTTGATATTTGGTATGGTGCATCAATATGGGGTCCTGTACTGTGCCTCCCCTTTTCGCCCATATCCAATCACCACTTCCTGTTTAACGACTTTATGACTTTTTTACTTTCATTTTCAAAATCCTGACTTTTCGTGACATTTTTCTCAGCAACTACACATGACAACCACTTGATATTTGGTATGGTACATCAGTATGGGGTCCTATACTGCGCCTGCCCTTTTTGGCCATATTGAATCATCTCTTCCTGTTTAACGACTTTATGACTTTTTTACTTTCATTTTCAAAATCCTTACTTTTCGTCGCATTTTTCTCAGCAACTACGCATGACAGCCACTTGATATTTGGTATGGTGCATTAGTAGGAGGTACTATACTGGGCTTCCCCTTTTCGGCCATATTGAATCACCACTTCCTGTTTACCGACTTTGTGACTTTTTTACTTTCATTTTCAAAATCCTGACTTTTCGTCACATTTTTCTCAGTAACTACATAAGACAGCCACTTGATATTTGTTATAGTGCATCAGTATGGGGTCCTATACTGCGCCTCCCCTTTTTGGCAATATTGAATCACCACTTCCTGTTTACCGAGCTGTCATTTTTCAAATTGTGACTTTCATTGCATTTTTCTCAGCCACTACACCTGACAGCTACTTGATATTTGGCGTGGAGCTTCAGTTAAATGCTCTATACTGCATCTCCCTTTTCAGCCATAATGTTATACTACTTTCTTTTTACCCACTTCATGATTTTTTTACTTTCACTTTCCAAGTTGGACTTTTCGTCACACTTTTCTTGGCAACTACACATCCCAGCCTTTTGATATTTCGCATTCAGCTTCAGTATTGTTTAGTTTATTGCATCTTTCCTCTTTGGTAATAATGCAGGGCTACTTCCTGTTTACCGACTTTGTGCGTTTTTTACCCAAATTTTCAAAATGTGACATTTTTGTCATAATTTTCTCAGCCACTTGATATTTAGCAATGGAGCTTCAGCATGGGGCACTATACTGCGTCTACCCTTTTCAGGCATATTGAAATACTACTTTACTGACTAACTGCATTTCTATCTTTATGTCCCGCATCCTTCTCATATTATTTGCATCTTATTTTTCTCAGCAACTGTAAATGCTTGTATTGTGTCCACACTTGTACTGTGTCCACACACACTTACTTTTGCACTTACCATATAGATTCAGGGTTCAATGAGCGGGGGTATAACTGGCTGCCATTAGGCGACAGCTCTTGTTTTTATATCAAATTTGGGTCCGTTTATAGGACCCAGTCCCAATGGGAAATATACTTATATTTTCCCAAATACATGGCCAATTTTCCCTATTTAGCACTTCTTTTACTAAAAATAAATTGGTAATGTTTGAAATTGGCCTTTTACAATGTAAATAATGTTTGGAATACCCTGTATAATGGTGTAATTTAATTAATTGGTTGCAGGTATAAAGAAATGTATAGAATACCTTTATACCTATATGATGATTCCAGGCTGCCATTAACAGGAATTGAATATGTACTATGTAGGGTGTAGCACCGGGTGATTTTTGCAGCTGCATTGTACACAGTAGGTCATATTTTAGTGCAACTCTTTTTTACTGTACGCATTGCTGTAGTGAAACTGTACACATGGCTTTACTGAAACTGTGCGCATAGCTGGTATAAAGTATTACGGGAATGGTTGTTTTTCTGTTTCATAATTGGAAGGGTAGATTTTTTCTGACAGATTTTCAATTCAAATATAAAAATTTGAATATTGATAAACAAAATTACACATTATTGAAATCAGGAAAAATATTCTTTAGTTATATAATGCAAATTTACATTAATACTTCATTTTTACCCCCGTCACGAGAGATTCAGAGGAGCTGGAATCCATTGTAGGCCGAGTACATGGCCCCTGGTAGGCTGAGTACATGGCCCCTGGTAGGCTGAGTACATGGCCCCTGGTAGACTGGGTACATGGCCTTGGTAGGCTGAGTACATGGCCTCTGGTAGGCTGAGTACATGGCCCCGGGAGGCTGAGTACATGGCGATTCGTAAACCCTGGTAGGCTGAGTAAATGGCGATTCGTAAACCCTGGTATGCTGAGTACATGGATTTCTACAATTGAGATATATTAAGAAATTTCCAACAATTCTAAATTTTTATCGTATAGTTCATCTATTTTCAGGAATTGCACAGGTTATACTAAAGAAGTAAAGTTCGACATTCCAGCAAAGCAAATTTTCATTTTGTGAAAAAAAAATTTGATTAACATCATGAGGAAGCTACATATGAGATACCTTCACCCGTCAATAAGTTCCGACAAGTTCACCTGAATGAATATGACAGGGATATACAGATGAACACTCGTTCCCACCATGGTTCCAGTAATTATATGACAGGGATATACAGATGAACACTCGTTCCCACCATTTGTCCAGTGAATTATATGACTGGGATATACAGATGAACACTAATGTTCCCGCCATGGAAAAGAACAGTTTCTGAAAAGAATGTCTTTGAATGTCTTTTCCATAGGACCCATTGTTAACACTATGTTCCCTGCCGGCGGCCATCTTGGACGAGGTAAGGACCTGGTGGATACCTCTTTTGAAAGGGACCTCCTAAGGACTATTGTGACTAAGTTTTTTTTATAAATGATCTGGCTGATTTTGTTTCTGAAAATAAGATAATGAACATAAGATAAGAAATTTTCTACAGGGTCCATCGTTAAAACTAGATCCCTGCTGGTGGCCATCTTGGACCAGGTATGAACCTGCTAGATACCTTTTTTGGAAGGGACCATCTAAGGACCATTGTGACTAAGCTTGGTTTCAAATTGGACTGGTAGATATTGGGAAGATCTTTGAACGATTTTTCCATAGGGTTCAGTGCTTAAACTGTTCCCCACAAGGACCATCTTGGACCTGGTATGGACCTGCCGGATACCTTTTTTAAGGGACCACATAAGGACCATTGTGACGAAGTTTGGTATTAATTGGACTGGTAGTTTATGTGAAGATGATCTTTGAATGCTTTATTTACGACCGCAAAAATTTTGCGGTTGTATTATGGTATGGCGCAGTCGTCGACATCTGTTGCTAGCATAAGTTTGTTTCTAGTGGACGGATCAGTATCAAATTTCAGTATGAGGTTTCTTGGCACGATGGCTATCCAGGGTTATTATTTTGGGTTTGTGGCCCCACCCGTTTCAGAAAAAGGGGCCAAAAAGGGGTAAAATTGGGTATTTTCATGTCTGTGGACAGCATAACTTTGGTTCCAGTAAACGGATCATTTTCAAATTTTAGTATGATGTTTTTTGGCTTATGCTTGAACCCTGGTTATAATTTTAAGTTGCTGGTCCCTCCCGTTTCCGAGAAAGGGGCCAAAAGGGGTTAAATTGGGTGTTTTCACATATTTGACTGTTTGTCGGATTTTAATGGGGTTTCTTTCAGTGTACTCCTTAGAAAATTTCCAATCTGGAGTATGCCAACGGATTTCATGTGGCACATTCCGTTCACAAGATAAATGGGGCCCAAAAGAGGGGGGATTTCAAATTTTTTTATTTTTTTATTTTAAGTATAACATTGTTTCTAGTGAACAGATCATTATCAAATTTCAGTATGAGGTTTCTTGGCTTCAGCTTAAGCCAGGGTTTTAATTTAGAGTTTGTAGCCCCACCTGTTTCAGAAAAAAAGACCAAAAAGGGGTAAAATTGGGTATTTTCGTGTCTGTGGACACCATTACTTTGGTTCCAGTGAGAAGATCATTTTCAAATTTAAGTATGATGTTTCTTGGCACATGCTTGAACCTGGGTTTTAATTTTATGTTCCTGGCCCTGCCTGTTTTAGAAAAAAGGGTCAAAGGGGGTTAAATTGGGTGTTTTCGCATATTTGACTGTAGAATCTTTATTTTACATCAGATTTTGATGGGGTTTCTTTCAGTGTACTCCTTAGAAAATTTCAAATCTGTTATATGCCAATGGATTTCATGTGGCATGTACCGTTCACAAGATAAATGGGACCCAAAAGGGGCGAATTTGAAAAAAAAAATATTTTTTTTATTTTCAGTCTGATTTTGATGCAGTTTTTTGCAATGAAAAATTAACATAGCGCTGCACCATCAGATTTTTGATAACTTGTTTCCTTTCCAAGCTATAAGGGGCCCAACGGGACCAAAATTGAAAACATGCAGATTACCTGAAATTTTTATTTTTCATCTGATTTCAATGGGATTTTTATACGACCGCAAAAATTTTGAGGTCGTATTATGGTATGGCGCTGGCGTTGGCGTCGGTGTTGGCGTCGGCGTCTGTGGACAGCATAAATGATGTTTCTTGGAACATTCTTGAGAAACCTATTTTCCTTTAGTTTTTGGCCCACCCATTTCAGAATTAGGGGCCAAAAAAGGGTTAAATTGGGTGTTTCCACATATTTGACTGTAGAATCTTTATTATTTATTTGATTTTGATGGGGTTTGTTTCAGTGTGCTCCTGAGGAAATTTCAAATCTGGATTTTGCCAACGGATTTCACGTAGCATGTACCACTCATGAGATAAATGGGGCCCAACAGGGGCAAATCTCAAAAAAAAAATATTTTTTTTCTTTTAAGTCCGATTTTGATGCAGTTTTTTTCAATGGATTCCTTGCGAAAAATTAATATTGCACTCAGCTATTAGATTTTTGGTAACTTGTTTCCTTTCCCAGCTATGAAGGGCCGAACGGGGCCAAAATTGCGAATTTGCAGATTATGTAGAATTTTTATTTTTCATCGGATTTCAATGAAATTTTTTTTCGTTGGATTCCTCTTGATCTAAGCTTTCATTGGTATATCAACAGATTTGGCGTAGCTCTTACCGTTTCCGAGCTACAAGGGGTCAAAGGGGCCCAAAATTGCAATTTTTCTAATATGTCAAATCTTTATTTTTCATCAGATTTCGATGGTTTTTTTATTTTTAGTTGATAGTAACATATTTTGCATAGCTCTTACAGTTTTTGGATTAGTGTCTATCCAAACGATAGAATTCTATCCTATGTTACGACCCAGGTGACCAACCTCACGCAATCAAACATTAGTGACCATACCCATGCTAAAAGAATCCTTTTCAGGAAACCTCGTACACATCTTTCTGATCTCATAAAAACTCTTGACACTCGATAGTCTATTTTCATTGAATATTAATTTGATTGCCCGAACTTTTCAACACTTAAATGGTGCCCGAATTCGTTAATTAATCACAGAATGAATTTCCCATTCATAAAATTTTGTGTGTAGATGTATGAATATGGAAGACCGATGCCTTTATTTACATTTGTATGGATGGCGTAAACGTACTTCCCAGGAACCGTTATTGAAATGATGTGGCTGTTTTGAAATAAATCATAAAAGAACAATGCATTGGAAATATCATTAGCCGTCGAGTATTTACAATCTACGGAAATGTTTACATTTTTAGTTATCAATGAATGGAAAAGTACGGCTGTTCCACGTTGGCTGTTCCATTATACTTGTTGCGATTGTCATTTTGCAGTGTCTTCTCCGAGGTCCGCGTTCGGTATACATGTAATGGCCGACTCAAAACAAAATACTGAAGAAGTCGTACACCGGTAAATACAAAGTATTTCCTGGAAGTTGTCAATGTGCATATTCCAAAACAGACGATATTTTGCTACGATCGTGGTTGGAATTGACTTAAGGCAGGGGTTGATTGCCGTTCGTCCAACAATGTTCAGTCCGGGGTGTTGCGTGTTAATTGCCGTTGATCAGAGTTTGGTCAATTTCATTTGAGTATTTACAATGCATAACAGTCATTTTTCAATTGCATGGGAATGTATATCATAGCGCGAATTGAGATGCATTGTTGCACAAAGAACTTGGCACAGATCATCGTTTTCATGTCTTTGTGTGTTTCTTGGACGAATTATTATCTCCATAAAGAGCAGGGTATTGCTGCTAAGGTCTTGTCAGCTTTTGCGTCTTGTCAGCATTCACAAACCTTTCATTCAGGTCTCTTCTTCAAACTGTACTTGATCAAGATGGTGCTGTCATTGTTTAGTTTATGTTGAGTGTACAGCAGGGAACCCATAATATGTAATAGGTTTCTGGTATAAAATCAAAATTCTTTGAATATTTGTCTCTAATGGTTTGATTGCCATTGATTGGCTGGTGTGATCAAATGAAGATGGCCACCAGTAAATACTTGCTGACTGTCAGAAAGGCATATTCTTGATGAGCAAAACATGGTTTTTGTACCTTTCTTGGTTTTGATATCATCATTATAATTAGACCCATAGTAAAAAATGAGTAATTATGCACGACATAGACAGGCAATTATTCATATCATACACGGACAGTGTACATAAAATATCAATAGATTAGATAATGATCATTGCCATCATAGACACTAATCCACCAGTCCCTTTGGGACTTTGATTTTTTTTTATCAATAAGTGATCAAAAGGGTTGATTTTTTCTGTACTTTGTTCCCAGCTAATAACTGTGTCAAGCTTCTTTTTGTGTCCATCTAATTATTGTGTCAAGCTCTTTACTGTGTCCACATTCACTTTAAACTACTGTAGCGCGCTAGGGGTACTATAATTCCTAAGGCACTCTACTCAAGGAGGATCCTAATCCTCCTGTATTAAAACCAAAATGTACGAAACTATATGAAACCTGATATATAACCCTTGATAGTGATCCCTATGTGCTGCTATACTAACACCAGTACTGGGCCTCAATAATGGACAGTATGTTAGTTTCCATATTTTATTTTCATTCAATCAGATATAAATTTCCATTCAATTGGACTAATATTACAAAAAAATTAGTGTAAAAAATGTAACCCTGGTCCAGTCCACTATGTAGTAATTCTTTGATTTCAAATAAGCATTACAAAATTATTTCAAACAATCACTTGATAAAATGGAAACTATTTTAATAATATTTAACTTTAACTTTAACAATAACAAAATTTAACTCTTAAATACAGTTCTGGAAATGCTTATCGGTCCTTCTACGATAAGTATATACTTAAGATTATCCCCTTGAATTCTTTTAACTTTATATTCAAGAATTTAAAACAAAATCCAAATTTTTCCTATAAAATAGGTAAATTCCAATCTTAAATTGAATTTTACTTTAAAATTTTGGCAAGTCTTATATATATTTTCAATTTTAGAGTTATCTCCCTTCAATAATCTCATCTACAGGGATTAATACAAAATATTACAAGTTATCTCCCCTGTATTCAAAACATTCAATCCCTACAACAGATGGCTGCTTAAAATCTTATTGATTATCTCCCCTCAATTGACAATATTTGACAACTAGTATGGCTTAATCTCGTCCACAGAGATTACTAATGAAAAAAAAAGAAGAAAATATTTACCTCTCCTTAAGGTAACAATTTGTACAAGTAGGAGCTTCAACAAATGAAAACGGACAGTGCCTCCCACAGAGTGTAAAGAAAAAGGCTTCATTATTCAGCTAATAGGTCATGAAAAAAAAAATGCAATACTAGTGATTTGAATTGATATCCTCTGTCAAAACAGAAAATAAAAAAAAAAAACTTTCGTGAACAGTTTTATATCCCAACCTTAAGGAATATATATATGTGTTTGATATTCCAGACCAACAGGAATATCTATTATACTAAGTTTATGATATTCCAATCCAACATGGAATATATATCTACATGCTTTCTTTTAAACTTTAATAAAGAAATTTAACAAATTTAGTTATTTGGTTTATTTCCTATTGTTCCTAACAATTTCAGTAGAAGTGTTTAATATTCCAAGCCACCTGGAATATTTGTGTTTACAATTAATGATATTCCAAACCCTAGGGAATATCAGTTATTTATTGTTAATATGATATTCCTATCCTTCTGGAATAATTGTTAAATTAATTTTATGATATTCCCAGCCCCAAGGAATATCTATTTTTACCTTTAATGTATTCCAATCCAATATGAAATAACTATTTTAAATTTTATGATATTCCAAACCCTATGGAATATCTACTTTTTAAATGTTCTCCACCTCAGAGAACACTATCCTACTGCCAAACCTATGAAATTTTACAAAGTTTAAGGAAGTGAACAGTTATTTATTCCATTTCAAATTTATTTAATTTTCTTCTAAGTTATTTAATCTCAAATTTAAATACTGTTTAGACCTAAGAACTTACAGAAAAATTAACTTGAACAGGAAAAATATTCAATACATTAACTAACCAAACATTTGAACATTAAAGAAACAATAAACTTGGAATTTAAAGTGAATTAATTTAAATTTAATTAAGTTTCTAAACAAGATACCAAATTATAATTGACTAGCAATTTAACAAAATCCTAGAGACCAGCTCTGGAGTTCTGCAAAAAGTTTTAAATTACATTTTTGAATTTACTTTGTTTTTACTTTGAACAAAATTTAAATTACTATTGAAAATTAGCTGTTTTAAGTATTTTAAGCCAAAAATTCAAAGCTTTTTAGAAAATTCCAAAAATACTGACTGTCTCAAGCCGTATCCTAAACAGAACTGACGTCTCAAGCGTTGCGAAAAATGACGTAGCATAAAACGTCGGAGAGTCCCACAAAGAGTGGGACCTATCCCACAAAATTGTGTAGTCACCTTGGTTTTTACACAGATTATGATTAATTCTTTTATGAAAATATAAAAATCATCAGTAATCAATAAAATATTTCTTACTAAAATTACAATTCCTTTAATTATAAAGTTATCTTAAAAAGTAATGTATAAAAGAACATTATCTATAAATAGTTAATCGGAAGTAATAAAATGTAAACACAACTGATCGAATGGAGCTACCAATTTCCCTTTTGCTATTACTTGATGAGCTCTAGCTAAGAAACTAACAATTTACTAATAACTTGTAAAGTAATACTATATCAGAGAGAATAATAAATGTACCGGTAAACTAGAAACAATTCTAACGCATGTTCCAGTAAAAACGTCAAACACGCATGACCGTGAATTTGCATAAATGTGTATTCCCTTGTAGAATAAAATAACTGTAGACTAAATATACAGTAATTATGTTGCAAAACAATAAATGACCATTAATTCAGATTCTTTTTTGAAATTATGTATTTCCTTTGTTTTTGTTCTTGTGCTGCTGATGAGGAATAAATTTCCGAAATGGCCATACAGCTCATTAAAATTAATGCAGTCGGAGTTGACATATGTGTTATTGTCTCATGTTCATTTACTCCATAACCTTTCGTAAAATAATCATAAAAAATTTTATATTCTGGAAAAAAAAACGACAGCCACGTTTTAGCTCACCTGGCTATGCCAGGGTGAGCTTTTGCCATCACTTGGCGTCCGTCGTCCGTCCGTCCGTCCGTCCGTCGTAAACTTTTCTTCAAAAGTCTTCTCCTCTGAAACCACTGGGCCAATTTAATCCAAACTTGGCCTGAGTCATCAGTCCAGGGTATGTAGTTTAAAAATGTGTTCGGTTAGTCAGAGGACCAAACAACATGGCCGCTGTTACTAAAAATAGAACATAGGGATAAATTGCTGTTTTTGGCAAATAACTTCAAAACCATTGCAGATATCAAAAATCTGACATGGGGGTAGAATTGTTCAGAATGACAAGATCTATCTGCCCTGCAATTTTGAAGAAAATCGGAAAAACCTTCTCAGAGTTATAGCCCCTTTTCCGTAAAATTTTCAAAATTTATGCATTTTTTATTTTTTGTTTCAAAAACTGTAACAGATAGAGGTGAAGTGTAAATTTGAAAAATGTTCAGCATATCAAGATCTACATACTCTGAAATTTTGAAGAAAATCCAACTGCCTGTGTTGTAGTTATTGACTTTTTTCACCAAAAAAAAAAAATCAATGCCATATGGTTATGGGTTATTTCCCTTTAAATTCTGCTTTCAAATCTTCTTTGGTTTACTTTTCTCTTTTGAGTTTTAGAGAAATTCCCTGCTATCACTTTATTAGAAACAATTATTTGCTACATAATCAAGAGCAAAAAAGTGTTTTTGTACAAATTTTTACATTTTTTGCAAATATACTTTGATAAACTATACTTATTTCACAATTTAATAATAATTGTATATAAGTTTATATTGTTTTATTTATTTCTGTTTGCTTGCCCATAATGCAAGTGTCTCTCAGTTAATATTGTAGTGGCATCTAAGCTTCAATTGCTGTATAACTTTAAAACTGACTGCATGGCTATGCGATGAAGATCTTCTTGCCATTAGTGGTCTGTCCATTGTAAACTTTTCATTTAAACATCTTCTCTGAAACCACTGGTCCAATTGGAACCAAACTTGGGCACAATGGTCCATAGGTGGCCCCATTAAAAAATGTCTGGCAAGTCTGTATCATATCCAAGATGGCGGCCAGCAGGGAACGCATTTTAATATTGGACCCTATGGGAAAGCATTCAAAGATCTTCTCTGAAACTACTGTGCCAATTAGAACCAAACTTGGTCACAATAGTCCTTCGGTGGTCCCCTTTGAAAATTTTGTCCATCAAGTCTGCACGTCATCCAAGATGGCCGCCAGCGGGAACTTGGTCCAAAATTGGACAATATTGCAAAAATCTTCTCCTCTAAAAATACTGGGCTAATTGGAACCAAACTTAGTAACAATGGTCCATAGTTGGCCCCTTTTAAAAAATGTGTTCAGCAAGTCCACATCATATATCCTAGATGGCCGCCAGGAGGGAACATGTTTTTAACATTGGACCCTATAGGGGAACATATTCAAAGATCTTCTCCTCTGAAAGTACATGGCCAATTGGAATCATACTTAGTCACAATGGTCCTAACTTGGTCCCCTTCATAAAATGTGTCTGATGTCCGCATAGCATCCAAGATGGCAGTCAGCGGGGAACATTGTTTAACCTTGGACCCCATGGGAAATCATTTAAAGATCTCCTCTGAAAATACTATGCCAATTGGAACCAAAGTGATCATGAGGCACAATGATCCTTACATGGTCTTCTTCAAGAAAGGTGACAGTTGGTCTACGCCTCATCAAAAATAGCTGCCAGTGGGGAACATAGTTTAATTTTAGATCATATAACATCAGCAAACTTCAAAATGAGACCCTTAAACATTAATAAACATCAGCAAACTTCAAAATGAGACCCTTAATGGAGTACGAGTCTCAAAAATTTTGTAATTAGAATTAAAATTCTGACCTTTTGTCCTGAAGAGCACATCTAATGAAACAACTTTAGCAAAAAATTTTGAAAATCCATGTAGGAATTTTTGAGATATAAGACCTCAAAATTCTGGCGGGAAACAGATCTCTCTAAAGTTTCCATCAATTTGCATAAGATGCTTATAGGCCTTTAGATATATTAAACTATGATTGGAAGTTCATTAAATTTTATACACAGTCTATTTTATGTATTTTAGAGTGACTTATGACCAAGAAAATGTGATCCATGTGCAAAACATTTTAGCACTGTTTGAATGGATAAAACCCGAGGATATAGAATGATTCTAAAATCTGAGGCTCGTACTCCCTTAAACATTAATAGACAAATTTGAAAATGAGAACCTTAAACATTGTGATTATTTTGACTTAATGTGTCAGCTATGACCCAGGTGAGCGATACAGGCTCTTGAGAGCCTCTTGGTTTTAAAGTGAAAGTAAAGTGATTATTTTAAATACAAGTATATTCAATTGGTAACTGTTGCAACTTTTACGGAGTTCTTTTCAAAAGAAAATCATTCTAGATGAATAGATGTAAATTTTGTAACGCCAAGTTAAATTAAAATCAAACCTTACATCTACAAAATTACGAATCCATTTTAAAAACTATCATCTAATTTTGATATGCTTCACACAAGTATCCTGAAGTACATTTCGTCCATATGCTCTTTTTAATTGAAAAAAAATCATTTGAAATAAATGATTCAAGATGTGCATTTCTTGTAAGCTGCTCAACAAACATATCTAGTTTGTCGTCATTAGTATGTTGCTAAAATCGGGGGCTAATAACTATTCGTCCCAGTAGGAAGACAAGTCTATGAAGGTTTTAGTGTCATTTATTCCTAAAAAAATAACTTATTACCAAAGTTAACGTAAATTTAACATTATTCAGTATATAGAATATTGTTTGATTTTGTGTGATCTGTAAAATCTGGAAACGTAACCATAATGGAGGGGCGGATAGGATAAGGGAACCCAGGAGAAAAATTGGGGGAAGGAGATAGGGGTTGGAGAATAGACAAGAAAGTAAGACCAGGAGAAATGGGCATGAGTAAGGAGAAAGGGGAGGAGAAAACGAAGCAAGGCATCCACCTGACCGTCCTGTCATAATGAGAGAGGTCATTCATTTACGGATTCAGGGGATGGGGTTGAAACCAATTTGTCAAAAAAGAAAAAAAAAATAAATAAATAACATGAATTTCGTTCAGAATTTAGACAAAAATTGAGCCATTTTTTTTAAACCGCCGGGAACTCCATTTTCTTGAACCTTATTGGAACCCCCTTTTGGAAGTTTGCATTCGCCGGTATCATAACTATTTAGAAATGACTATATGCAGAAACTAAATTTGCAGACACTTCGGTATTTTGTTATTTAGACTTACTCATTATTTGATCAGGTTGAAAACAGTATTTGGGCAAAATGAATCACATAAAATAAATTCCGAATTATAAATTTAAAACCGGACATCCGGGCACTTTACCTGTGGAGGAGGTGAAAATGACAACATTTCACTATATATCTAAGTAATTCAATTTATTAATTCATTTTTCAAGATATTTTAATGAAACTCGGATTATGCATTTTGAACATCAATATAAATATCATATCCGAATTTCAAGATCATAGGTATTATAACACCGAATATATTGCAATTTAAAATATCGATTTTTTACATAGATTATATAAGAAAACATCGATCGCGTCACCGCCTATGTTGGGGGTATAAGATTAATATCGACTGATCTGATTGGTCAATTGAGCTTTGTGATGTCACGCCGGATAAGAGAATTGAAAAGCCAATCGAATGTATTTACCGACAAAATAGCCATGATCCTGTGTGGAAAAGAGGAAGTGCAGCAATGGTCGCAAAACTCTTTGTGGGTGAAAATAACACCTCCTTTAACAATTGCCCTTTCTTCTGATTGGATTAGCGTCAGTCAAGTCATTATAATATGCACCGCCCACTTATTTTTCATTGGTTTGTTCATGTTGCAAGTGATTTATAGCACCGCCTACTCGTTATCCAAATAAACTTTCTCACGCTTGGCATTCGAAAGAGTTTATTTGTCTAACTCGTAAGCTTATGCTATAAATATAACAAAGGGGCCGAAATTGCAATTATTAGATATATGTGAAATCTTGATTTTTTTAATCAGATTTTTATGGGATTTTTTTCTTTGGATTCCTCTCATTATAAGGTTTCAGTCATATGTCAATGGATTTGGTGTAGCTCTTACCGTTTCCGAGCTATAAGGGGTCAAAGGTTCAAAAAATTTCAATTATAAGAAATATGTAAAATCTTTATTTTTCTTTAGATTTTGATTGGATTTCTTCTTTGGATTATTCTTATTGTAAGCTTTATTTTCACTATTTTATATCCAGCTAATTACTGTATCAAGCCTTTTATTGTGTCCATCTTATTACTGTGTCAAGCTTTTTACTGTGTCCACATTCGCTTTACACTTGTTCAAATTTCAGTGGTCAATATGCTGCGGTCGTATCATGCTGCGGTCGTATCATGCTGCGCTCTGCGTAGCCCTTTATTCCATAGTGTCCAACGTTAAAGCTATGTTCTGGTATGCAGCCTTTTTTAATGAGGTGCGGACCTGCCAGATACAATTTTTAAAGGGGACAACCCAATGAATGTTGTGACCACGTTTGGTCGCAAATGACCAAGTGATTTCAGAGGACAAGATCTTTGAATGAAAAGATTACAACAGACGACGGAGGCCAAGTGGTAGCAAAAGCTCAATCCAGCATAGCTATGCAGGCATGCTGAAAAGGGCTTTATCGTCAGTAACACAAATGTTAAACTTTTTTTGAACTTCAATACCTTTCTTAAATCATATTCAAAATCAATGAAATTTTGACATAATATTCAATTACAACTTCATTATTGTATGCCGAGTCAATTTAAAAAAAATATTTCCACTTTTTCCGTATTTTTCCATTTGTAAGAGTTAGCTTTTCTTCGAATTTTTTTCTTGCACCATACCTCAGCACCTACATGCCATAGCCTGATGATTATTGATAAGTGGTTACATCTTTAGAAGTAACCAACATCCATACCAGAATTATGTCAACTTGACCTATATTTTCCACTGAAATAAATTTTGCTAAATTTTCTATTTTAAGGTCCAAATATCAACAATGTTTAAACAAAATTTAGAATAAGGACTTTAATTCTGATATAGAATATTGCTGCATATAGTTCATAGATGCACAATTAGCTGTCAGAATTTTATTGCGGTTCCAACTTTGGTAAATTTCCTGAAAAAATCCAAGAATAACAATTTTTGGAGATTTTTTAATACAATCAAATATTTTAGCCATTTCTCCATATCAGACATAATTCTGAAAACTAAGAATTAAAAAATATTGTTCCAAATTTGGTAAATTTCCTGAAACTATCAAAGACATGCAATTTTGGGGAATTCTTGTATGAACCACGTGTTTTAATGAATTTTAATCAAAAAAATATTTTCTATGGTAAGATTTCATAAATTTTGTATTCCAATTTTGATAAAATTTCCTGAAACTGTCAAAGATCCAATTTTTTCTTGAAATTCTGCTTAGCAACCACATCTTAATATAGGCCAAATTAAAACGACGGAAGTGAGCAGGCGAGACTTGAGGTTCCCTGCAACCTTTACGAATTATTGTTATAATATTTGCAGTATATATTTATTTAAATTAATGTTCTTTCAGATGGATGGTGTTTAGTTATTTGAGAAATATGGAAAAACAAGAAAGTTACAGCCATTTTAGTGAAAGCAGTCTGTTCTGGCTGAGGAGACAGAAAAATGTCTTAATCTTACAACCAAGGGGAGGTGTATTTAGGAGGATATAAAGAGAGATACATCGCAGGATCTTCAACTTGCTCATCTACTGAATTGTCAATTGAACCAAGATTTTGTCTGCGGTCAAAGACAGGCATCAAGCATACTGTGAAACTATTCTACCCGAAGTGACATAGATAATGTGTGGATACTTAAAAATTCGAAGGATTTATTGGAAAATCTTAAATCCCGTTCATTATCTCAAATACATTCTCTCAAAACATTTGATTTTTCCGCACTGTATATGACAATTCCTCATGATAAACTAAAATCACGAATCAAAAGTATCATTCAAAAAGCCTTTGCCGATTCAAAAAAAAAGTTGTTGTATTAGGTTATAAAACCACATTTTGTCCAAAACCAATGTAGACAGGAATAAAAGCCCTGTCCTTGATAAACTGGAGTTTTCTATGTATTGTTTGCGTTTTTGTCACATATACATTTACTCCATATCCTTCAATTTTTCTTATTATATATCAACAGCAAGATTGCATACCAATGGGCACTAATTGTGCACCTCTACTCGCAGACTTGTTTTTACCTGCGTCACCAACGGTGACCGCAGGTCTAGGAGCCGCTCGACTCCGTTCGTCCGTCGCGCTTTTGGGGTACCATGTTTTTTGTAATCTGAAACTCACCGTTAACACCTTTAATCTGATCCTTCTGAAGCTTTGCACAGTTGTTTTGGACACATTGAAGATGTGCATTTTCTCTTTTGGTGAGATTTGAATAAAAATTGTCAAATAAATACATTGTTGAACTTAGTCATTTTTTCATCCAATATAACATTACGGTACTGAGTTTGTGTAATCTGAAAATCTGACACCTTATACCTGATACTTTTGAAACTTTGCACAGTTGTTTTGAACAAATTGAAGATATGCACCTTTTGTTGTGGTGAGATTTGAATAAAAATAGTCGAATTTACGCATTTTTGAACTTAGCCATTTTTTCATCCAATTTTAACATTACGGTACCGAGTTTGTGTAATCTGAAACTAAAAACACCTTATACCTGATACTTTTGAAACTTTGCACAGTTGTTCTGGACACATTGAAGATGTGCACTTTTCCTTTTGGTGAGTTTTGAAAGAAAAATGTGAAATTTATTCACTGTTGAACTAGTCATTTTTTCATCAAATTTTAACATTACGTTACTGAGTTTGTGTAATCTGAAATTCTGGCTCCTTATACCTGATTCTTTTGAAACTTTGGACAGTTGTTCTGAACATATTGAGGATGTGCACCTTCCCTTTGGGCCACATTTGAATGAAAAATGTAAACTTTATGCATTTTTGAACTTAGTCATTTTTTTTCAGCATATTTTAACATTACAGTGCCTGGTTTGTGTAAACTGAAACATTCACATCTCTGACTAAATACCCATGAAAGTTTGCACCGTTGTTTGAACACATCGATTGAAACTCCCTTTTAGGCCAGTTTTTGTCTCGCCCTCAACGAAAGGCTTGGAAAGCGAGACATATGCGTACAAACTATGGCGGTGACGGCGGCTGCGTAAACTTTTCATGTTAAGTTTTTGTGATTAGGTCACTTTCTCAGTAACTTTAAGTGGTAGGTCAATGATATTTGGTATATAGTTTGGTCTTGAGTAGCACATGACAGTCTGCTGTAAGGTTTTCTTTCTGTGACCTCAATTTCACGGTCCAATGAACATGTTAAGTTTTTGTACTTAGTTTAGTTTCTCCGTAACTATAAGAGGTAGGTCAGTGATATTTGCTATGTAGGTTGGTCTTAGGTATGACAGTCTGTGATATGGCTTTTGTCCTTGACCTCAATTTCATGGTCTAGTGAGCATGTTAAGTTTTGCGATTAGGTCATTTTCTCAGTATAACTATAAGTGGTAGGTAAATAATATTTGGTACATGTATGTAGGTTGGTCATGAGTAGCACATGACAGTCTGCTATATGGCTTTTGTCTGTGACCTCAATTTCACGGGCCAATGAACATGTTAAGTTTTTGTACTGAGTTAAATTTCTCAGTAACTTTTTAAGTGGTAGGTCACTGATATTTGGTATGTAGGTTGATCTTTAATAGTACAGGACAGTCTGTCATATGGCTTTTGTCCTTGACCTCAATTTCATGGTCTAGTGAGCATGTTAAATTTTTGTGATTTGGGTCATTTTCTCACTAACTATAAGTAGTCGGTTAATGATATTTGATATAAACAAAATATAGGTTGGTCATGAGAAGTACACGACAGTCTGCTATATGGCTTTTGTCTGTGACCTCAATTTTACGGTCAAATGATCATGTTCAGTTTTAGTACTTAGTTTAGTTTTTCAGCAACTATAACTGTTAGGTGAATTATATATGGTATGTAGGTTGGTCTGAGGTAGTACATGACAGCCTGTCTTGACCTCAATTTCACGGTATAGTGAGCATGTTAAGTTTTTGTGATTAGGTCATTTTCTCATTTACTTTAAGTGGTAGGTCAATGATATTTGGTATATAGGTTGGTCTTTGGTAGTACATGACAGTCTGCTATATGGCTTTTGTCTGAGACCTCAATTTCATGGTCCAGTGATCATGTTAAGTTTCCCAGTATCTATTAATGTAAGAGTCAATAATATTTGGTATGTGGGTTTGTCTTAGATTGAACATTACCTCCTGCTATTTGGCTTTAGTCCTTGACAACATTTTCACTGTCTAGTGATCATGTTTGATTTTGCAGTATCTATCAGTGGTAGGTCACTGGTATTTGGCATTTCCGTTTTGGGTGATTCATGACAGTCGGCTATATTGCTTTTGTCACTTACCCTAATTTCACAGTCTACCCAACATGTTAAGTTTTCTGATTTAGTCAGTTTGAGTTTTCAAATCAATTTTGCGACCGTATGGACAAGCGAAATGTCTACACACTTGTGATTAAAATGTCAAATTTATCCATTATTAAATTGGTACTTTTTTTTCATCATATTCATCATGGTACTCAGTTTTTGGCTAGAGACGTTGGAGAGTTTTGAACGCACTGATCATGAGCAGATATTCTTGAATTTATGCATAGCTTTCACATATTTTCTCATAAAAATTCTAAGTATGTGTTTATTTGAATTCACCTTTGCTGAAGTGATATAGACTATTTTCATTTTGTTCAACGTTGTACATTTAGTTTTTTTCTTCTTCTTTTTTTGTCTTTTATTCTTTTTGTCTTTTACAGTAAAAGGGTTGAACTTAATATAATATCAATTATAACTTGCATATGAAGAATGTTCTGGTTATACGGTAAATGATACTTGTTTGAATTGGCAAACCTATACATGACATTCTGTGATGAGGGAAAAAAAAACACTTTCTCAGTTGAACATGAGTGACGGTGATGCTGGTCCAGACATGTAATTGGTCTTGTTATATTTTCACGAGACTGAATTTCTTCAAAGACCCACAAAAGATCATAAAATAAAAGATGCTAGATCTTTCAATCTCACTTACAGCTATATTGATGATGTTCTTTCCATTAATAACGCATCTTTTGCTAAATGGATCCCATTAATATATCCACCAGAACTAGGAGAGGGGGCGAAAGGGGGTTTCATCCCGATTTTTTTTTTGCGAAACGTCCCGATCCCGGAAGATTGTAATTAAGAACCCAATTTTTGGAAATCCCGATAAATTTCACCATAAAATCCCGATTTCCCGGGTCTAAAAATATCCCTTTCCCGTGTCCCGATGGCATTTTCATCCCAAATTCCCGGCCTTGAAAAAGGGCAATCTCGATTTCCCGAAGTCAAAAATGGCCAACTCCGGCGTCCCGAAAATGGTCTGCCCCACCCCCCCCCTATATAGATAAAGGAAACGACAGAAACCATTAGATCTGCATTTTTTTTTTGACAAATATCGAATTGACAAAAAATGGTCATATCTGTAAGTAAAAATTACGACAAAAGGGACGATTTTAATTTCAAAATTATCAATTTCTCTAACATGGACAGTAATATTTCATCTTCTCCTGCTTACAGAGTGTATGTGTCACAGCTTATTCGTTACGCGAGAGCTAGCACAAATTATACCCACTTTCTCATTAGACACAGTTATCTCCGTGACCGCTTTCTTAATAAAGGCTTCAAAAACTTCCGTCCATTAAAAAAGTTCTTTAATAGATATATCAGTCCCTTGTGGAAGAATTTGAAGTTCTGGTCTGAACTCTTGATTCAAGATTCTTTCTTTACTTAATACTGGTATGATCATTTCGACCTTTCAATGGCTGTTGAGTTGCTAACGGACACTACCGCAATGGAAGGGGTGTTTGGCTAGCCATAAAACCGGTTTTACCCACCATTTCTTTTGAAATGCTTGTACCAAGTCAGGACCATTACCGTCGACAATTTTGCCGGTGGTTTCCACCTGAATTGTCTTTTTGTCTCATGGACTTCGGCTCTCTGTTCGGTAATTATGTTGTTACCTCCATTTGAATCCAGACTGCAAGGCTAGAAATTCACAGAAAATTAGCAAACTAGTTTGAATTGGAACATAAAACTAGAACACAAATGTTTATTATGATGGAAAGATTTTCTAGGATTATTATGTGCGGTGGGAATAGCTACACATTGCTCGCGTGCTCATTTCTCTGCTTGTGCTACTCGCGTGCTCATCTCGGGATTTCAGCGGTTAGTGGTGGTGGTCACAAGACATTAGTGCCTTGAGATGGGAAAAGTTATAAATAACTAAATACCGAAGCTACTGATATGCGCATTTCGACAATTTATGTCTCTTCAGTGCAGATAAAATCTAAACGTTTGGAGGACCATAAACTCAAAGATGTTTAAAACTGATAAAGAACAAATAACCAATATGATCTAAATGTAAAGCCAAAATCAGCTATGCACATTTCGACAATTTATGTCTCTTCAGTGCAGATATATTCTAAACGTTTGGAGGACCATAAACTCAAAGATGTTCAAAACTGATAGAGAACAAATAACCAATATGATCTAAATGTAAAGCCAAAATCAGCCAAGGACAGAGCTTTGCATGAGGGAGATACTCCTTAGTTTTCAACAAAATTTACAAAAAATTAGATATTGTAAGGTTCCAAATAGAATCGGCTTTCGGGTCAGCACCGAAGTTCTGACTACTGGGCTGGTGAATACCCTCGGGGACTAACAGTCCACCAGCAGAGGCATCGACCCAGTGGTAACAAATAACTAAATACCGAAGCAACAGTGAATTTAATTTCTGCATATGCGCATTTCGACAATTTATGTCTCTTCAGTGCAGATAAAATCTAAACGTTTGGAAGACCATAATATAAAGATGTTTAAAACTGATAGAGAACAAATAACCAATATGATCTAAATGTAAAGCCAAAATCAGCTATGCGCATTTCGACAATTTATGTCTCTTCAGTGCAGATAAAATCTAAACGTTTGGAGGACCATAAACTCAAAGATGTTTAAAACTGATATGATCTAAATGTAAAGCCAAAATCAGCCAAGGACAGAGCTTTGCATGAGGGAAATACTCCTTAGTTTTCAACAAAATTTACAAAAAATTAGATATTGTAGGGTTTAAAACTGATAGAGAACAAATAACCAATAGACAATAGACAATATTTATTGCGCAAACTCATTTACAGTAAATGGTTATGGCATGATGAAAACAAACAATATCAATAACATAAAAATCGACTTAACATATCATATGATGAATGTCATGATGTGACAGTGGTTTTAAATATTTGGAGTTACTGCATTATGAATTTATTCTAAGTTGCCAACATTCTGACATAAAGGATGAGTGGCAGTAAGACCCATTTTTGGCCCAAGATTTACCATGAAACTAAAACTATACAAACAGACGTCTTATGTTCCTGAAACATTGAACAAATATAGGGCTTTATGAAAATGATAAAGCTTTTTTCCATATCAGTTTGATTCTCATGATAATCAGTTAACTCAAAAGCTTTATTTTTGGAAATAGTCAGAATTTCATAGATATTTGCTGTGTTTTGCACATTTTTGTGCTTTGAAAAATATGGGCACATCTGAATAACAACTTCATATTTAGTCAAAATGTGTAAAATGGTGAAATACATCATTTCTGAAAGTTTGAAGTTGTTGATTGCATGTGCCCCATGTTCACTTAAAGAAAATTTGCTTTGAGAACATTCAAAATTGCAGATTTTCTGATTTTCTTTCAAAAAGACGGCTTCTTGTGATGTCACAATAACGTCAAAATGAAAGGAATTCGTATTATTATATGTTTTCTTTGTAGCCAGATGTAATAGTTAATATTTCCCATAAATATCACACTATTTTAAACAACTTGATTTTTTTGGGCCAAATATGGGTTTTATTGCCACTCATCCTTTAATTGTTAATTTAAGTGAATTATATGAATTGCTATTAAGCAAATATGAGATTTCACTCATAGTTAAATGATAGTTTGGATAAGATTTATTAGTGTATTTTTAGCTCACCTGGCTAATGCCAGGGTGAGCTTTTGCCATCACTTTGCGTCCGTCGTCCGTCCGTCCGTCGGTCGTCCGTCCGTCCATCGTCCGTCCGACGCAAACTTTTCATTCAAAGATCTTCTCCTCTGAAACTACTGAGCCGAATGGAACCAAACTTGGCCACAATAGTCCTTGGATGGTCCCTTACAAAAAAAGTGTTTTTCAGGTCCGTGCCATATCCAAGATGGCCGCCAGCGGGAAACATAGTTTTAACATTGGACCCTATTGGAAAACACATTCAAAGATCTTCTTCTCTGAAACTATTATGCCAATTAGCACCAAACTTGGCCACAATAGTCCTTTGATGGTCCCTTACAAAAAAGGTGTTTTTCATGTCTGTGCGATATCCAAGATGGCCGCCAGCAGGAAATATAGTTTTAACATTGGGCCCTATGGGAAAACACATTCAAAGATCTTCCTGTCTGAAACTTCTGAGCCAATTGGCACCAAACTTGGCCACAATAGTCCTTTGGTGGTACCTTACAAAAAAGGTGTTTTCAGGTCCGCTCGATATCCAAGATGGGCGCCAGCGGGAAACATAGTTTTAACATTGGACCCTATGGGAAAACACATTCAAAGTTCTTCTTCTCTGAAACTACTGAGCCAATTGGCACCAAACTTGGCCACAAAAGTCCTTTAGTGGTCCCTTACAAAAAAGGTGTTTTTTCAGGTCTGCTCGATATCCAAGATGGCCGCCAGCGGGAAACATAGTTTTAACATTGGACCCTATGGGAAAACACATTCAAAGATCTTCTTCTCTGAAACTACTGAGCCAATTGGCACCAAACTTGGCCACAATAGTCCTTTGGTTGTCCATTACCAAATAGGTGTTTTTCAGGTCTGTGCGATATCCAAGATGACCGCCAGCGGGAAACACAGATTTAACATTGGACCTATGGGAAAACACAATCAAAGATCTTCTTCTCTGAAACTACTGAGCCAATTGGCACCAAACTTGGCCACAATAGTCTTTATGTGGACCCCTGAAAAGAAATTTTTTTTCAGGTTCCCACTTTATCCAAGATGGCTGCAAGCAGGGAACATAGTTTAACATTGAACCCCATGAGAAACACTTACAGCAGTCTTCTGCCCTTAATTAAATTGGGCATATTGGAACTGTAGTTTAATTATATACATGTATATTGGCTCTTTCACATAAAATGTCTATGTTAATCGAGGACCAGGTGAGCGATGCAGGCTCTTGAGAGCCTCTTGTTTTAGTTTTTCTACGAATAATTTTCTTTGTGTTGAATAATGGGTGCATTT
Organism: Modiolus philippinarum; assembly: GCA_002080025.1. Classification (NCBI taxonomy): domain Eukaryota; kingdom Metazoa; phylum Mollusca; class Bivalvia; order Mytilida; family Modiolidae; genus Modiolus; species Modiolus philippinarum. The sequence goes on along the minus strand of MJUU01011897.1, from coordinate 126,474 downwards.
TGAGAAAAAATGGTATTCGTCCTCAACATCACCACTGTTACATGAAATACAAAGACGATTATTCCTTTCAGTATTATTATATCGGCCTTTTTCTATGGGTAGTTTGTGTGCACTTAGGCGAAATTTACTGAGGATAGATCTGTCTTATTTTGATTTAAAAGTCTCAAGATAAGCAGGTCTTTTAAAAGGGGTGTTGTGAACTTAGTATATAAATGCAACTTCCAAGCAAGGGCATAGGCTCGCACACTCGGCAATATGAGTATTTCCGGTAGAATTACGGAGCGGAAAGGACCTCTGCTCCGGAGATCAATATAAATGATTACAATTTTTGTACCCTTTTGACGTCATCGTATTTCCCGTATTTTTATGTCATTGTTTATGATGTCATGTAATTGTTGTCTGGATGTTATGAGAGAACTTTGAGCTGTGTTGATGTGATGTTCATGTTTATGTGGTGTTATAGCCTGTATATTGGATTAAATGGTGTTTTTTGTAACGGATCTTGAATGTTAATGACCGCTCGACTATGGACATTGATTATTGGATATTAACTGTACTTAAATTTATTACACTGGTGGCAGCGAATATAGAAACGTATCTACGCTAAAGGACTCTTTGTGTTGGATTATTTTTTTACAGTGGATATATATTCTTTGAAGGAGGGAGGAAATGGTATTCTTTGAAGTTACAAGTAGAAGTTTTAATTTGTAATTACAGATCTGTATATTAAATGCTACAGGAACAATATAATGAGCAATAAGGATAACTGATATCTAAAGTGCATAAAACACAATATTTATTAAAGCACTAAAGATAAATTGAATCTAAAGTGCGTGACTTTAATGTTTTGATAGTAGCGCTTACATTTTGTATATAAGCATTACGGTATGGAATATTATGAGCAGCATACTCCATTAAAATTTGATGGTACCGGTTTGTTTGAGGGATTTTGGATGCAGCTCTCTTTGTTTGCAAACAGGTATAACTGGCCACCTGAAGATATTTGTTTTAATCTCATAATTTCCCTCAAAGGCAAAGCACTAGAGTATGTATCCTATTTACCGCAAGAAACTATTCATGATTTTGATCTTCTTTAAATGCTCTGAAGCGACGTTTTGGAGACTTGGAAACAGCCGAGATATGTAGATCAAAACTAAGGGATATTACTATGAACAAACATGAAAGCGTTCAGGAATGTGTATGTAGAGTGGAGAAATATATTCGGAAAGGATTTCCAGGCCTGAACGAGGAGCTACTGGTTAAACTTACAGCAGAACATTCAATGTATGGGTATCCTGATTCTGATGTTATTTATCACTCGATAATCTTATAAAGGAAATCATATTGCAAGAACACTGCAAGAAAAGTTTTCACAATGTTCAGGATTTTACAAGGACATCAAAGTTACATGTAAACAGTAAAAATAATGCTAATAATGAGAGAAATAGTAGGAAGAAGCGTGTCTTGAGATGTTGGTACTGTAAAGAACCAGGCCATATAAAGAAGCGCTGTTATAAAAGGCAGATCAAACGGCAGCAAGTTCATATTAAATGCAATGATGTAAACAATAGAGACAATGACGTTGAATTGAAAATAAATAATGTAAATCATCTACCACTTCATGCAAGGAACAAAATTTGTTTAGTATAAACAATGCTCTTTCAACATGTGAAGTCAATTCAATTACATATGATAATTTTGAACATATTGAAGCTGTTGAGGGCAACAATTCTAATGAGTTTTTCAAGGATCTTCAGGAATGCCTTCTCCGATAATTGGGAACAGGTTAAGGACTGTTCATTTATCTGGTTTTCAAAATTTTAGAAGAGTTGACAAAGTCCGAGATAGTATATTTTGTCTAGACCAGTATAAATATTAGAGAAGTGTTTTACTGTGAATACCAACAGTGTGCGGATTTGGTATGAGAACAAGCATTGTAACTTTGTACACATTGTAATGTTGACAATTTTGTGGATGTTTACTGATAAATCACTGTTCATTAAAACTGTTACTATTGGATGAAATGAAGAGTCAAGTAGAGTAACTTAAAAATATATTGTTATCTTAAGTGACAATGGAAGAATCTGTTTTTCCCTGTTTATTTCATATGTGTTAAACATTTCGAGGACGAAATTCTTTTGAAAAGGGGAGCAGTGTTGTGAACTTAGTATATAAATGATTACAATTTTTGTACCTTTTGACGTCATCGTATTTCCCGTATTTTTATGTCATTGTTTATGACGTCATGTAATTGTTGTCTGGATGTTATGAGAGAACTTTGAGCTGTGTTGATGTGATGTTCATGTTTATGTGTTGTTATAGCCTGTATATTGTATTAAATAGTGTTTTTTGTATCTTGAATGTTAATGACCGCTCGACCATGGACATTGATTATTGGATATGAACTGTACTTAAATTTATTACAAGGGGTGTATACTTTACGGAAGAATGCAAGTTTTCTACATGTTGTTAAAGAGCTATGCATATTTTGCATATTTTGGTCATGTAGCCTCTGTTCAATTCTTTTTATGTAAGATTTAATGTGATTTTGATTGACAATCAAGTGGCTAAATCCTAAATTATTTAGCAAATTATTGACTTTCAAGGTCCATGCATTACTGTCTTTTAAGTTCTTATAGATATCAGAGACTAATGTATCTGGAGAATTTAAAATATGAATTAAAAATTTTAAAACATTTAATTGGACTTTTATATGCAAAGGGTTTCTCTGTGTTTCTATTAAGCATGCAATATTTGTGGTTTTCCAATGGACTCTCAAATTTTTTTTAATAAATCTTAAGTGGAAATTTTCGTAAGGGTCAGAGTCCCTGTACGTTTTTACAGCTCCCCAGACCTCACTTCCATATAATATAAATGGTACTACTAGAGTATCAAATAATTTTTCTAAGATACGATAGGAACTGTCTAATGTGAGGGATTTCTTAATTTTAAACCATGCTTTTCTGCCCTTTTCCATCAAACGTGTTTTGGATAGGTTAAGATTACCTGTGTAGTTAATATCAATGCCTAGATAATAGTAAGATTTTACAGTTTCAAGTTTTTCATTATTTTGTTAAAACCTAAGGAGTATCTTCCTCGTGCATAGCTCTGTCCTTCGCTGATTTTGGCTTTCCTGTTTTAGGTCCTTTTGGTAATTGTTCTCTATCAGCTTTTACACACGTTTCGGTTCACGGATTTCCAAATGTTTTGATTCGATCTGCACTGATGAGACATAAGTTGTCGAAATGCGCATATGCAGTACCTGAATTCACAGTAACCTCGGTATTTGTTTATTTGTCCCGAGTTCCTATCGTTGTTTATGTTTGTCTTTTGTATTTTTATTGTGGGTTTTTTCTTGTGCAATTCCTATTTACTTTCAGGCATGTGGCTATGTTTTTCGGCCATTGAAGGTGTTTCCTGTTATCTTTTTTATTCCATAAGTTGTCGAAATGCGCATATGCAGAACCTGAATTCACAGTAACCTCGGTATTTGTTTATTTGTTACCACTGGGTCGATGCCACTGCTGGTGGACTGTTAGTCCCCGAGGGTATTCACCAACCCAGTAGCCAGTACTTCGGTGCTGGTCCGAAAACCGATTTGATTTGAAAATTTGCAATATCTAAATTTAAGAAAATTTTGTTAAAACCTAAAGAGTATCTCCCTCGTGCATAGCTCTGTCCTTAGCTGATTTTGGCTTTCCTGTTTAGGTCCTTTTGGTAATTGTTCTCTATCAGCTTTTACACACGTTTCGGTTCATGGATTTCCAAATGTTTTGATTCGATCTGCACTGATGAGACATAAGTTGTCGAAATGCGCATATGCAGAACCTGAATTCACAGTAACCTCGGTATTTGTTTATTTTATATTGAAATGGTTGAAATCTGATTTACCATTAGAATTGAATACTATAATCTTAGATTTTTGTGTATTTACTTATTAAGTATATCAAGCGCCTTTTGTAATCCTTCTTGCGATTCTGATAACAAGATTATATCATCTGCGTACATAAGGGATGTGACTTTTACATCTCCAACTGAGACAGGGTCTATAGACTTGTCATCAAGATAATTAATGAGTCCATTTATAAATAAGTTAAATAAAGTAGGGCTAAGAACATCCCCTTGTTTTACACCACAAGAAGAAGTGAAATACCTGCTTTGACCATTTGGGAATTTTATTCTACATTTTGTATTTTGGTACATTGAATATATAATATCAAAAAGTTTAAATGGGATTTTATGTTTTAACAGGATATAAAATAATCCCTCTCTCCATATTGTATCAAAGGCCTTTTTTAGGTTTATAAAGGCTGCAAATATTTTTTCTTTATAGATTAATAATGTTCTATCATTGATTTAAGTGAAAATATGTGATCAGCTGTTCTTGCTTTAGGTTTAAATCCTATTTGGTTTTTGTAAATTAATTTATTGGATTCTATAAACTTGGTGAGTCTATTGTGGATAACCTTATTAAATAATTTAACTAAATTAGAGGTTATTGATATACCTCTGTAATTGTTTGGATTAAGCTTATCACCATTTTTGTGTATTAAAGATATGTAACTTTCGCTCCATATTTTGGGGAAGTTGCTAGTATGAAAAACTAAGTTGAATATTTTATGCAAAGCACTAAGTAGTGTTTTGGAACCATTTTTAATTATTTCATTCGAAATATGATCTGCACCTGCAGATTTACCATTTTTGAGGGTTTTAACTGCACTAGTAATTTCTTCCATACTTATTTCATTATTTAAATTATGTTCTACTTTGTTAGAGTTTAAATCTTTAAGTTTATGTTTTAGATCTAGGGCTACACAGAGACATATAATTATCTCTGGGCTACATAATTATGAAAATTGTTATTTTCAAAGAATTTCGAAAAAAAATTAACAAATTCTTCTTCATTAAATTTTTCTTCTGATTTGTTTTCTGACAGTGAGCATAATTTGTTTATAAACTCCCAAAAGGACTTGGGGTCTTTTTGCATATTATCTGAGATTTTATCATAGATTTGGTTTTTGTATTTTTTCTCTTCAGTTTTACAAGGCCTTGTAAATTTTTATCGAAAAGAATAGTAATATTTTCTATATATTCCATTTTCTGGATATATTATAACAATTAAGCCAACAATATTTGTTTACAGTCACATGTAGATCATGACATGATTCAGAAAACCACGGTTTTTTAGGGTTCCTCTTATCATTTTTACTTTGGGGCTATTCCCAAGATGATCTAAATGTAAATCCAAAATCAGCCAAGGACAGAGTTTCGCATGAGGGAGATACTCTCATTTTATATATAAATTAGCCGTTTAAAGGTATGCTCACACTGCTCGTTTTCACTGCTCGCGTGCTCATTTCGCTGCTCGTACTGCTCGCGTGCTCATCTCGGAAATTTGAGAGGAGGATTGGGCCTTAAAGGGAACGGAGGAAAGAAAAGACAAAAAACATTTTTATTCATTTTTTAATTTTTTTTAATTATTTTTTTTCCATTTATATTTTTTTTATATTTTTTAATGAAATTCCCAGCCCCCACTTCCAAACCCATGACTGCTTTATGACGGGGACGATAAAATATGTATATTTGATATGTGTTTTTGTTATTTTATTTGTATTAAAGAACAAAGTATTAAAACAGAAAATGGAAACGCAACATAACAATGAGGTAGCACATATATTAAGCTTTGGGTTTAGATCGATAGAGGCATCCTAAAAAGGTTAATGCTAAGGGAGTATTAGAAACGGTAGAAAACGTATGGGTTCATGTAAGGGAAAGACACATAAATATTTGAGGGTCGGTAAAAACAGACAGACAAGAAGTAATGGACCAAATAAAGCAAGAGAATAAGAACATAACGAACTTAATAAGTTATGGGATAGGCAAGGCAGTACTCAAAACAACGTACTCCAACGTCCCTTTATTCTCACACATCTTTATGTTTTCGGTGCTCTACGTTCAGGACACTGGAAGACAGGGAAGAAATCATTGGTCATGCTCGACTGCACGGGGATGGAAAAATGGACTTCAACATAGACCTTATGGGCCCAAAGAGATGAGATTCACTACTCCTGTTTCAGGAAATAGCAACTATTGTTCCGAGGTGATGGAAATGAATTGCAAACTGATGCCTCCAGCTTCTGGCCTCGGGCAACAGTTCACAAGTCGGGACAATAGTTTTGCTGTTTCCTCCAAAGGCATGAAATAACTGTATACTTTTACTTTATTCAACATGAATTAGTTCATAATCATAATCATTGTCATGTTATTTGGTTGTACACTATGATCCGTAGTTTTACCGATAAAAGTATTGTATTGTATTGTATAATAATTGAACTGCTCGCCAAAGGCTCGCACGTCAATCTGTGTTTTAAGCCTTGTACAAATACAGTTGATATTTAAAGACACTAACTATATTCATAGTTTTCATAACAAGAAAGAATTGTATATCTAGAGTTATGTAATTTCAATATATAATAAACGAGCCTTTGGCGAGTTTATTATATTTGAAATTACATAACGAGAGTTTATATACAGCGATATACAATTCTTTCGAGTTGTTAAAACTTGTGATCTCTTATGATTTTGTGAATATTTAGTGCCGAACTGCTGTTTTTGTTTCAAATAACAACACCGTTGCTAGGTAACGTTAATCATGACCAACACAGTTGTCCAATCTAAACGTAAGAATTCCTGTAAAAGCGATTCAAAAAGTCCATATCTAACTCCAACATCAAAGTATCGTTGTGTAATTTGCAAGGAATAGATAATAATCGTGCATCATAAGAGAATTGTCTATTTATCACCACGTGGCCACATTATCAGATTTTGTGGTTGGAAAATCGATACCTCACAGATACAGACGACTGATCATTTAAGATAACTCATACTGTCAAATCTTCTTGCACATAGCTGGGGATGCGTCCACGTTCGTAAAGGGAGGTAATTTTTTGTTGTTTATCTGTGGGTGTTTTCTATCAGGTCTGCGTTCGTAAAGAGAGATAACTCTTGCTAGAAAATTTCCTGCGCTTTCATGTCTGTGGGTATTTTCTATCACGCCCGCGTTCGTAAAGGGAGATAACTCTTGCTAGTAATTTTCACAAGTTTTTTTTATTCGAGGATATCTTCTATTTACGTCCGCGTTCATCGCGGCGATTCAAAGGGTTGTTTCGCAAAAACAATTTAACGTGATTCACTACCAATATGACGTTTCTTCAACCCACAAAACAATATCTACAGATTAATACATGGGCATTTCCGTAATGGCCTGGTTATCATCCCGAGACACCCATATTGGCCCGAGACGAAGTCGAGGGAAAATATGGGTCGAGGGATGATAATCAGGTCAATATGGAAATGCACATGTATTAAACTTTTATTACATACTTCTGATATTTAGAAATGCAAGGCCGATATGGACCGGAAGTCGTTTATTTGCCCAGGCCAATATGGACTGGAAGTCGTTTGCTTTATTTGAGTTGCAAGAGGAGCATAAAAATAACCAATTATTTTCCTGGGCTGTGAAAATATGGACAGTTTACTTCCGGTCATATTGATCATGCAAAAACGCTTTTATTTGGACTAAGTATGTAATAAATGATATTAATAATATCACTACCAACATGACGTTTCTCTCAAAACCTGCAACACAATGCGATATAAAATTTATTTTGTCATTTCCAATATGATGTTTGTCCAAACCAGCAAAACACTAAAATATATCATTACCACAATGCGGTTGTCTCTCTAAAACAATACAATATTTTTTTTCTAAAAAAACAATGACATCTAAGGCTATTAAATATTTATTGATAAAAAGTCAATAAAAATGGCAATACACTCTAAATGAGGGAACAGTACCTGTTGTTTATTTTCTTTGGAAGGCGGAAGTAGTGTTGATACATGGAACATTATTTCATGACCTTCATACACTGTATACAAAGATTCTGTTCCAGTGGAATTAGCTAAAAGAGAAATAAACAAAGTATAAATTATATGTTATTCAGCATGTTCAGGCTACAGCCGGGAATATAGAGTGACATATCTAGGGTGTTTAGTAATATAATAAACATCCAGGGTATGTCACGCTATATACCCCGTCTGTAACCATTTATATTCATGTGAACAGCCCTGGAGACATGAAATCTTGTCGAAATTAACTCCTGTCGATTACACCATTTTGTTTTCATATAATGACGTTGTCAATTTCCATGTCAACTTATATTTTCCGACTGTTTTCCGAATATATAAAATACACACTACAGACCATTCAACAAATTACAATATAACGTTTTCTTTGGACTCGCAAAAACAATTGACAACGTGATTATATGAAAACAAAATGGTGTAATCGACAGTAGTTAATTTCGACAAGATTTCATGTCTACAGGGCTGTTCACGCGAATATATTTTGTTTTTGTGTCTAATCACATATGTTTGTATTGTTTTATGCTTAGATGGGGCCAGTGATTTGATAATAAACCATTATTATTTTCATCATTTTTATTAAATAAGAAACAAGTACAATTTATAAGATTTCTATTTTTTGATTGATTGATTGATTGATTGAATATTGTTTAACGTCTACTCAGCAATATTTCAGCTATATCAAGACGTGAACAAGTTTGTTAATAAAAAATCACTTTGGGGTATGGAAAGGGTCATGGGACGGGAAATTCTGACTGCCACTGGAAAAGTAGAAGTAGGGTGAAATCGAAAAGGGCGGAGAATTTAGCCTTGTAGCCGATCACCTACGGACCACTCAAAAAAAGCTTGCTACAAGCGTTCTTTAACGTGCAGGAAGCGTGGCATTTCTTCCAACACATGGACCTGAGTTTACATCCCATCCGAAAGATGGGTTGTGTATTTATTAATCCCGCACAACCACGGAATGGGTCCTATTTCTATATCCCGGGACCCTCAGGGTCAGCCCCCGTTTAGGAGGGGTCACACCCCGCAAGCCGGAGATACTAGGTCCTATTTCTATATCCCGGGGTTCCCTCGGGGTCCTCTGTTAGGAAGACTCATACTCCAAGCTCAGAGGATGCTGCGGGCCTATTCATAAGCCGGGACCGTGCACGGCGGTCTTTTATTTGACATTTACTATATAAGAGTGTAAAGAAACAAGCTTAATGAATAACTAAATACCGAAATTACTGTGAATCTATTTTCTGCATATGCCCATTTCGACAACTTTTGTCTCTTCAGTGCAGATAAAATCCTAACGATTGGAAGGCAAATAACTCAAAGATGTTCAAAAACTGATAGTGAACAAATAGCCAAATTGATGTAAATGTAAAGCCAAAATCAGCTAAGGACAGAGCCTTGCATGAGGGAGATACTACTTAGTTTCAACAAAATTTACAAAATTTTAGATATTCCAAATATAAATGTGTTATCTACAAATTAGAGCATCCATTTTATCTTCCTGAATACTACAATTGTTCTGTAGATTAACATGGTGTTCACATTGCTGAAAACTTAGAAATTTCGAATACGAACTTCCTTTTGTTGACAATTACTTACTAGATATGAAACAAATTTGATAACATCTGTGGAGACTTTAATCTCAGAACATATCAGATGAAGAGTATCATTATCAACAGAATTATTTTTACTTACTTTTAACGTCTAAACCACCTTTAAACTTATCCCATCCTTTTAAACAACTTGGACTCTATTTTAAGTCTGATTATGTTATATTTTTACTGACGGTTCCGTACTCACTTACTTTTAATTTGGTTTCCAATATAACGATCCAACAGTTATCATCTTATTAAAAGTTTGGATCGCTATGTCTCGCTTCCGCGACTCTCGTTGAGGGCGACACAAAAATGAGTCAGCAATAACATATATCAGGCAAAATTTATTTGCTAAGATTTCTGGGCACTTTTATTTTGTTTGTTTCGGGGAGGGACTGTTTCTTCCAATTTTAGTGAGAAAATACACTGTTCAGTTTTCATTTAAAATAACAATTGACTCGATTCGACTATTCAACGAATACATTTCTAATGCATGATTTGGATCACATCCAATCATAGACATCGCAAAGTATTTTAAATGGTAAAGATATTCTTGACCTATAAAGTGATTTCGATACCATAGATAAAAAATCTCTGCAAACTGAACCAGAGGCTCCTTGGAGCCTATATCGTTCACCTGGCTTTCAGTTGCCACAATCAAGCTAACATTGTAAGTAATACAGTTGAACTTCAGTCTCTCAATCTTTGGTAGAGCAAACACCATCATTAACTTGGACTCTATTTTAAGTCTGATCTTGTTTTACTATACTTCTTTGTTGGGCTGTTTTAACAAAAATTGTCTTACTAAGGACCACTTTCGACACCAGTTTTGAAGTCGAGACATCATTTGGTAAATGGCAGTAAACAACAATTTTTAACGCCAATTCTTTAAGTTACGACATCAATATCTATTTTGAAACAAAATTTCATTACAATGTTGAATTTTCCCGCCTTTTTTGACAGCCGTTTTGAAAATGGCGGACTACAAACAATTTTCAACACCGGTTTTGAAGTCACATCTATATCTATTTGGAAACCAATTTTTTTGAAATAGGACTTGGTTGAATTTTCCCGCCTTTTTTGGCGGCCATTTTGAAAATGACGGTCAACCAATAGTTTTCAACACCAATTTTGAAGTCGCCACAGCATTGCAAACATTTTATCAATTTATACTTAACCTCCATCTTCTATAGTTTTGGAAATTAATGACAAAAAAATATGAAAATTTTTAAAATTTTGTGAAAAAAGGGCAATAACTCTACAAGGGTTTTTGGATTATCAAAATTTCAGGATGGCTAGATCATGACATGCTTAACATTTTTGCAATTAAAGTTACCTTCTAGCTCTTATAGATTTTCTGATAAAAATTGATAAAAATTAAAATTTTGAAAACTTTACGGAAAAAGGGCAATAACTCCTAGACGGGATTTTCGATTTTCTTCAAAATTGCAGGGCAGGTAAATCTTGCCATGCTGATCATTTTACCCGTCAGATTTGTGATATCTGTAACGGTTTTTGAGTTATTTGCAAAAAACAGCAATTTACCCCGTTGTTCTATTTTTAGTAACAGCGGCCATCTTGTTCGGTCTTCGGTCTGGTGATGATTCTGGCCAAGTTTGGTTATAATTGGCCCAGTGGTTTCAGAAGAGAAGATTTTTGAAATTGTTGACGGACGGACGGACAGAAGCAAAGCGATGGCAAAAGCTCACATGGCCTTTTAAGCCAGGTGAGGTAAAAATATTCTGCCAAAAACTTAAAACTTCAGGTTTTGTTTTTTTTTTAATTCAATATGTTTATTCATTATTCACCTGTGACAAATATCTTGGAAAGCCAGACTCGAACCAAGATTTCCTGTTTACAATAGTGTCGAAGCGTAGCCAGGAATCTACGACGACTTCTAATTATAATAAATTGTATATAAATGATAATAACACAAAGAACGAATAATATAAGAATATGTATAAAATAATTGTAACAAAACTAAACATTATATTAAAATTTATACGATACACCCCCAAAATACTTGTAGTATGTCCGTAGCTTATACAAATTCATTCATTATAGCATAAAATATTTTTTTTTGTTAAATGATTCTTCATGAATATTTTCTCCCTATATCTGCATTCTTTCTTTGAAATATCAAAATGATCAACACTTTTGGTGTTCTGTTCAGAAATATAATAACATTTGAAAATGCTAAAAGATACAATTGTAATGAAAAAATTTAACGGGTGATATTTTTCATCTAATATTTTATAACCAAAAACTACATGCTTTAGACTTATTTTTAAATCCAAATTTTTCTTTTTTAGAATATCATTTAATTTTTTCCAAAAACTTTTCAATAATAAACATTCAATGAAGAAATGTTTGTAATTTTCTGTTGTTTGACAATGATCACAATAACTGTTTTGAGTCATTTTCCATTGAAATAATAAAAATTTATTTGGAAGAATGTAGTTTAAAAGTTTCCATCTGAATATTTTCAACTTATTCTCACAAAGAAAGTTGAATTTAAAAACAAAAGACATTCTTATATGAAATGGACTAATGTCATGGAAATAGTGCTTCCATTTTGAATGACCAATCGGTACCTCAAACTTTAAGTTTACCAATTGTTTATAAAAGAATTTATTGTTTTGACAACTTACGTTTATTATTTGATTATTTATTTTCAACACATCCCGTTTTATGTTTACTCTTGTTTTTGTTGACTGTTCAGACTTACATTTTTGTGACCATTCTTTAGGTATACTTAATTTTAATTTAACAAATTCTGCTATCCAATTTGTTCGAAACTTTAACTTATTGTAGATGACTTGCTGAGAGATTTCTCCGTTGTCATCTAATATATCGTTTGCATACAATATATTGCTTTTAATGAAGTTATTGAAAATAAGACATTTATTATCATACTTTATAAACCTATTCCCCCAAAGATTGATTGATTGATTGATTGGGGTTTTACGCCAACTTCAGCAATATTTCAGCTATATTGTGGCGAGAACTGTTGGGTTTATTGAACAATTTTAATAAATACATAAAATATTAATATAAAACCATATAGCTTTATACAAGTAAAACAGATGTGTAAAATGTTAAAAACATAATAGTAATTTTTGGTTTAACAATAACAATATTAGAAATTAGAAACTTGTTTAAAATTGATCCATTTAAATCTTACTAAATAAATTGATTGCTTTTAAAAATTGAACTATTTTGTCGCCAGCGACGTTTGTAAATAGGTCTTTAAGACAATGAGCAGAATAAAAATCACGCCTGATATCGGCAACATCTACACATTCAATTAAAACATGTTGAATTGTATAAGGACAATTGCATGGGATACATTCAGGTCGATCATCACTGTTGAGAATAAAACTATGTGTTGTTCTAGTATGTCCAATACGACATCGGGTCAACACTACCTGTTCCCTACGGTTTTTACCACAGGAACCGACTTGTTTACCGATGTCTGACTGTATTCCATGCAGTTTATTATTTATTTGCAGATCCCATTTGGCCTGCCATAACTTTAAAATGTATTTAACGATTAAAGGCTTCATGTCAGCGTACGGTACTGGACAATCCGCCATCTCATCATCTAGTGCATCCTTGGCTTCCTGGTCTATTCCCCCAAAGAAGTTGTTTTCTAATTTCTCTGTAGTTTTCAGGAAAGCAATTTTTACCTCTTCCGATTTTTTTCCAAACCCTTATTAAATCAAGGTAGAATAGTGGATTTTTTTCTTTGTCTTTCAAGTTTTTAATTTCTCCTATATTCATTTGGAAAATTAAAAAGTTTTTCCCAAATTTGTTAAAGTAATAATTTGGTAGCACCTTCCAGTTAGCATCCTCATTGGATTTTATTATTGAAATCAAACTTAATTTTAAAGAATCGAAAAAACTTTTTAAGTCAGGCATTTTTAGTCCGCCTTCCCAGTAGTTACCTATTATAGAATTTCTTTTAACCTTATCTCTTTTTCCATCCCAAATATAATCAAAAAGAATACCCTCTAATTGTGTTTTCTGTATTTATTAGAAATTACTGTGCTTGAAGCGAGAAACGTAAATATAGGTAGGATTAACGTTTTGATAATCAAAATTTTCCCCAACATACTTAAATTCCTCTTTTTCCACGTTTTTATTAATGATTCTACCTTACAGATTCTTTTTTCCCAATTAAGTTTATCACATTCAGTCTTATCGTGACCGAAATAGATACCAAGAGCCTTTATCGGTTTTTCGGTCAACTGAACGCCCCCAACTCTGTCTTTACAAGTTTTTCAACTTCCCAATCCAAATGCCTTCTGTTTTTTCACGGTTCAATTTCAGACCCGAAAAGCTTCCAAAGATTTCAATTAGATTAAGAGCCGCTATAATTTCATTTTTATTACCTAAAAAGAGTGTGGTATCGTCAGCCAATTGGCTTATCTTCAAACTATGGTTTTTGCTATCAATTTTAACTTCGATGCCTTTCATATTATCATCATTTCTTAGTCTTACAGCCATTATTTCTACTGCCAAAACAAAAAATAAGGCCGATAAAGGGCACCCCTGCCTTATACCCCTTGTACATTTGAAGCGTTCTGATATCCATTCTTTACTTGATATTGAACCAAATATGTCTGTATACATTAAGTTTACCTATCTTATAAACAACTCTTTAAACCCAAAGTGTACTAAAACTTGTTTCATAAAATTCCATTCCAAGGAATCAAAGGCTTTTGAAAAATCAACAAATACAACAGCTCCCTCAATTTGATATTGTTCACAAAAATCAATGACGTCTTGAATTTGTCTCAGATTAAATCCGATATTCCTATTCTGTAAATATCCACTCTGGTCAAAATTAATTACTTTATAAAGGACCTTTTTTAGTCTCTGTGCCAAACATCGTGACAGTATTTTAAGATCAGTATTCAATAAAGAGAGTATTTACCACATACTCCTGAGATTCAGTTTCATTTGGATATGTTGTAGTATATAATGTTTCATAGAAGTCTTTTTGCAATTTTAATACTTGGGATTGTTCCGTGACTATTTCACCTTTTTCATTTCTTAATTTTGTAATCGTTTTGCTAATTTGACGTTTTTTCTCTAGACCTAAAAAGTACTCGTTATTTTTTTCTCCTAATTCAATCCATTGCTCTCGTGACCTAATTTGTGCGCCCTTTGCCTTATCAGCGTTAATATTTTCCAACCCATTTTCCAAATTTACAATTTTTTGATCTAATTGATAAATATTTCTTTCCAAAATTGATTCATCCCTAATTCTAAGTAAAGATTCCAATCTTTGTTGAATTTCGATTTCCCTACCTTTTTCGACTTCGGCCCTATTTTTACAGTAGCTTATCGAGTACTCTTTAATTTCTATTCTAAAAAGATCCCACAGTAATTTCGTGTCAGCTTCATTATCGTTAATCAATTTTTTATACTTTTCGATCAGCTGCTTAATTAGACATGCATATTCATTATCATCTAGGATAGAGTTATTCAACTTCCAGTACCCCCTCCCCTTACTACCTGACCTAATCTGAAAACTTAACGAAACACCCTGATGGTCTGCAGACTTAATTAAAGCCGAATGTATATTACAACTAATGCATTTTTATTCTGCTTGCTTGGAGGTTGTTTCCCCTTTCCATGAAAATTGACAAATTTGTTTTTGAAAATATCTCCAAATATCTACTAGATTGTTATTTTGTAATAAAACTTTTAAATTGGTAACAGATTTTACGAAGTCTCTCGTACTTTTCAATTTCCTATCAATTGGACTTAAAGCATCATTGAAATCTCCCCCCATAACGATAAGTCCTAAAGTACATTCATTAATCATATTATTTACTTTTTTATAATATGTATTTCTTTGTTTTCTGTCATTTGGCGCATATATACACACACTAATGTCAAAACACTGTCTTCGAATTCTATATTCAACATAAAAAATCTACCCTCTTCATCCCTTTTTTCATTAATAACCTTAACGTTTAAAGTTTTTTTTTCAAACCTATCGCTACCCCTCGACTGGCACTTGTTCCGTTATTACAATAAAAATTGAAACGCGAAATTTTATCTATATCATTTATAAACTTTTCAGTAAAGTGTGTCTCTTGTAAAAAACATATATCTGTTTTGAAGCTTTTAAACCATTCTTCTACCCTAAAAAATTTATCTATTTTTGGAGTCCGTTTACGTTTAAAGTACAAAATTTTACTTTGTCCATTTCTTTTTATTTATGTTCGTAAAATATATAAATTCTACATTCAGATAAATAACTTCCGTAACAACAAAAATGGTATAGTGTTTCTCTAATGTACTAATTGAATAAAAAATACCAACAATAAAACATATCATTACAATACACTTTCGTAGCTTACATATAACCACTGTACAAGTAATACCATTTTTCATTTTTAAATATAATATTACAAAACTTGAAAATTTCAAAATATCGCACTTCAGGTTTTGTTTCTTAGTAAAAAAGTTCTAGTCATACATGTATATGACAAATGACAAAATACCGAAGTTACTGTGAATTTACTTTCTGCATATGCGCATTTCGACAACTTATGTCTCATCAGTGCAGATAAAATCTAAACGTTTGAAAATTAACAAACAGTCGCACCTATAACTGGCTAATAAAGCTTGATATCTCTTTATCAAATATCTATGCAAAGTGATTAATGAAATGAGGTGTTTTCGCGTAAAAGCGCAATGTAAAATATGCCTTAAAATGGACGATGAATGTCCCATAACTCTTGCCAGAAATATCTGAATTTCACGAAATAGGAAACAAATCGTGAAACCGTCACATCTAATACCTCAACAATATTTGAAGTGAATTGGCTAAATTGTTGTAAAGTTAGACCGCAATGTAAAAAAATGCCTTTAAATTGACGATTTATGTCTAAGCCTTGTTAGAGAAATCGTAATTTCACAAAAAAGTATACAGATAGTCAAGCCATCATACTTTATAAGTTTTAAGTAAATTGACCAAATGGCTGTCAAGTGACAACGCGACATGTAAAATATTGCCTTAAAATAGATGAATTAAGTACAATGAATCTTGACAGAAAAATCAAAATTTCACTAAAAAAATACCCATTGTAAGGCCGTCACACACAAAACCTCTACACAGCTCGAATAACTAAATACCGAAGTTACTGTGAAGTGTTACTGTTGTCGAAGTGATTGTCCAAAAGGTTCTCAACGTAGAGCGCGACTTCAACAAAATTGCCTCTAAATGGAGAATAAAGTTAGTTAATTCTTGCAAGAGAAATCTGAATTAAAAACAAAAACAAAAACAAAAAGCAAACAACATGTGTTTAGTGAAACACGTATACCCCCGAGTAGAAGTAAAGAAGAAACATTTAGCAACTTTAAACAATGAATGTCCTTCTGACAAAATAATTTGTAGAAATAAATTCTGGTATCAACTGAAAAGTTTAATCATATCAAATGATGATTGCAATTGGATGCAAACACAGAAGTCACCCAAATGAACCCCTCCAGTCATTATCCAAGCATTATTAAGGAAACAATTTTCACCCACCCCTTTTTGGAACATTTATAGTCGACTCATTGTGTTCTGTCTATCCGTGTTTTCAGTACTTTGATTACACCAGGGATCATCAATACTGGTTCCCCAAAAGTAGAGGAATACACAGAAGAGACGAACTGAAATCATAGATATTTTTAGTAACATTCCTCATCATTGTAATACATATATAAATACAATGTACCTGTAAAACGAAAGTGAATAAATGAGGAAAATATGCTGAATTATTTTAAAAAATCTTTTTTACCAAAAAATTCTATAGATATCAAGCACATTTCATCCTAAATGATTTTAATTTCAATATATATAAAATTAAACAAAATATAATTTCATTTTTCTGGTGAAATTTCACCGGACAGCCTCATGCCAAGATCAAGGTCACGAGGTCAAATATTCTGGTAGCAACTGAGAGGTCTCTCCACAAGGAATACACATGCAAACTATGAAAGCCCTATCACTTACCATTCAAAAGATATGCTCAATGTTAAAGTTTTTATGCAGTTGTTCACAGGCCAAGGTCAAGGTCAAGGTCATAAGGTCAACTATTCTAGTACCAATTGAAAGGTCCTGCCATAAGAAATGCACATGCAAAATATGAAAGCTGTATCACTTACCATTCAAAAGATATACCCGATGTTAAAGTTTATAATTTTTTTCAAAAAGTCCATCACAATTCAAGGTCAAGGTCACGAGGTCCAAAATTTTGGTATCGTTTGAAAGAATTTGCCACAAGGAACACACATGCAAAATATGAGAGCCCTATCACTTACCATTCAAAAGATATACCCAATGTTAAAGTTTTTTGTGGACAAACAGACCAAAAACTATATAACCCCCGAATCTTCGATTCACGGGACCATTTAAAAAAAAAAAAAAAAAAAAAAAAAAAAAAAAACAACCAGATTATTAGGCCATCACACGACACCTACAAAATTGCCTCAAAATTGAGAATAAAGTCCCATAACTCTTGCAAGAATACACTGTTGACACAAGATGTGTCTGGCCTTTCCCATGCATTGCATGAATCTGCACATTGATCTTCAGAAACAGCCATGAAACCAAATGCATCACTGATCACAATCATGATAATGCAACTGCAAACAAAAGATCAATGGGCTACTATGAGTGGTTGATGATAAGCGGACACAAGAAAAAAACGTAAACATTTGATAAACAGTACAATATTTCAGAGTCAGTGGAGCATGACTGCAGGGGCATAGACATAAAAGGCTACTGAAACTGATCTGTATTGATGCTAATGCAACTACATACAAAATATCAATAGGAAACTAATAGTGTTTGATGCCTAACAGACCAAAGAAAAAACTTAAAAATAGATAAAAAGTGCAAAATTTTGAAATCAGTGGAGCATGACTGCGGGAGCATAAATATAAAACGCCACTGACACTGAGCTGTACTGATGCTAATGCAATTGCAAACCAAATATCAATGGTCAACTATAAGTGGTTGATGCTAAACAGACACAAGAAAGCACTTAAGCAATTGTGGACGCCGCAGCCGGAATCACCAAAACTATGTCTCGCTTTTTTCGACTATCGTCGAACGCTCGACAAAAATCAAAATTTCACGAAAAAGTATACAGATCGTAAGGAAATCATGTCCAATACCTCTACAAAGATTTAAGTGAATAAGTCAAAGGCCTTTTTAGTTAGAGTTCGACAAATGAAACAGACAGACAGACAGACGTACAGTCGGTTTACCATAATATGTCACTTATTTGAAGGGCGTATAAAACGGAAATCAGTATTTTTGAAACAGAATATATTAGTGTAACCTGTGGCTTGTCCCCATGATATATTTTGGCCCTTTGTTGTTTTTATGTTATGTCAATGACAAGTCCGTTGATAATGTTTCCAATTGTAAACCTCCCTTCTCTGCTGACCACAATGCAATTTGATTCCCAAAGGGATCCGGGGGGTAATATCAAGATTTGGAAAGAAACTTCAATCGTCTCATGTGCATTTACTTCATATCATTTAATTCAGTTGAATTCAAACTACAGTTTTTAGATTTAAGC
The DNA here is from genome assembly GCA_002080025.1 of Modiolus philippinarum. Classification (NCBI taxonomy): domain Eukaryota; kingdom Metazoa; phylum Mollusca; class Bivalvia; order Mytilida; family Modiolidae; genus Modiolus; species Modiolus philippinarum. The sequence goes on along the minus strand of MJUU01011897.1, from coordinate 107,360 downwards.
AGAGGTCCAGGAACTTGGAAATTTAATAATAGCTTACTTCATGATGTTGAATTTGTAAATAAAGTAAAAGAAGTCATAAAAAATGTGATTGTTGAATATGAAGTGGATCCAAACATTGATTTTGATAACTTAGAAAAAGTTTTCTCTGTTGACAGCCATCTACTATGGGAGACTATGAAAATGAAAATAAGGGGGGCATCTATATCAGTTCATCATATCATATAGTTCATGGCTTAAAAAAGAAACAGATAAACAGGAAAAGGAATTATTTGCCAAATTAGTTTTATTGAATAATAACCTTTCTGAGAATATAGGTAGTGGAGCCAATATAGATAAATTAATAGAAGATATAGATAAAGTAGAAAAGGAAATAAGAATTATAAGAGATAAAAAGATAAGTGGTATAATTACAAGGGCAAAAGCAAAATGGCAAGCAGAAGGGGAGAGAAGTATCCGTTATTTCTGTAACTTAGAAAAAAAAAATTATACTCAAAAGATGATTTCAAAACTATTTGTTAGAAATGAGGAAGTAATTACAGATCCTAAATTAATTATGTTAGAACAAAAGGAATTTTATAAAAAACTGTATACTAGTTCAAATCCAAAATAAGAAAATATTCATAAATCACTATTTTTGAATAATGAAAATCCTTATATTATAAAACCATCAGAGGAAGAAATACTATCCTGTGAAGGAAATATAACCTTACAGGAATGTCATAGTGCTTTGAAGAATATGAAGAACTTCAAGTCTCCCGCTTCACAGCAGAATTCTACAAGTTTTTTGGAATGATATAAAATATATTCTGCTAAATAGTCTAAATGAAAGTTTAGAAAAAGGAAAGTTTTCTATAAGTCAACGCCAAGGTATGATTACATGCTTACCTAAAGAAGGTAAAAATAAAAATTATATGAAAAATTGGCGTCCAATCACACTCCTAAATGTAGATGTAAAATTAGCATCAGCCTGTATAGCCAGCAGATTAAAACCGGTTTTACAGAATATTATAAGTGAAACTCAAAAAGGTTTTGTGAAAGGAAGGTATATTGGGGAATGTATAAGAATTATTATGGATTTAATAAAAAAATGGAAGATGAAGAGGTTCCTGGACTCCTGGTTTTGATAGATTTTGAAAAAGCTTTTGATATGGTTGAGTGGTCATTTATCCAAAAAACTTCAGAATTTTATGGTTTTGGTCCTTCATTATGTAAGTGGGTAAAAGGTTTATACTGTGATATAACAAGTACAGTGGTGAATAATGGACACTTGTCACCCTTCTTCTCCCTTGAGAGGGGGGTTAGGCAGGGAGATCCATTATCCCCATATCTATTTATTTTAGTTCTTGAGTTACTGAGTGCAGCACTCAGGAATGACCCAAATATAGGTGGTGTTAAGATAAATGATTCAGAATATCTATTAAGCCAATATGCAGATGACTCTTCCCTTACCTTGGATGATGATCCAAAATCACTTGAAAGTGCGTTATTTATCTTTGAAAAATTCTCTGAATGTGTTGGACTAAGAGTTAACTTGGGGAAAACAGAGGCAATATGGATTGGCTCTAAGATTGGTTCAGAAGAATCCTTTTTACCCTTTTGGAACACATCGGGTAAATTTAAATTATTGGGTATTAATTTTAATTTGTTTGATAAAGATAAAACATTGTGCAGCTTTTCAGAAAAAATTTCGAAATTGCGAAATCTGTTAAATTTGTGGGCTTATAGGGATTTAACATACATCGGTAAGGTTACTGTGATAAAAACTTTAGCCTTGCCTCTGTTGGTTCAATGTTTGACAGTTCTGCCAAACCCTGCAGACTCAGTTTTTCAAGAAATACAAGATATTTTCTATAAATTTATTTGGGATGGAAAACCTGATAAAGTTAAAAGATCAGTGATTGTAAATGATTTAGAGGATGGGGGTTTGAGGGTACCTCATATCCGGTCTTTCTGTTATGCACTGAAAATGACATGGTTGACGAAACTGCTTGATCCCCTAAACCATTCTCCTTGGAAAATATTACTGTTAAGTGCTTTAGAAGAATTTGGTGGTGATAAAGTTTTGACACTGAATAAAGAGGGCATGGAGTGGGTTTCAAAGAAATTAAATGCATTTTGGAAGGATATTATTTATAATTTTTCTAAACTTATTGAAAGGATAATTCGATGGAATTAGAAGATTCATACAATATTTTGTCACAACCTTTGTGGCTGAATAAAAATATACAAATTAGTGGTAAAATGATGATTAAAACAAATTATAGTAAAAATGGTGTTTATTTTGTAAGAGCCTTGCTTTCAGAAAATAACAATTTTCTTAATTACACTGAATTTGTGGAAAAATATCAGACACAAATTTTATTGAATTCTATAGTATCGTATGTGCGATCCCAGTAGAGTGGAAAAGAGCAATTGCTGGAAAAGAAAGACTGGATATAGTGGATACCATTTATATTGACAAATTGAAAAAATGTCAGAAGTCAAGTAAATTCTTTTATAAAATTTTTGTTGGTAGTGTCAAAGAAATCCTATCAAATCTCAGGAGAAATGGTCTGAGACACTAAATATTGAGATTGATAATTGGAATGAAGTTTATTCAAATGTCTTTTCTGTAACTAGGAATACACAGCTGCAGAATTTTCAGTTTTAATTGCTGCATATAATACTTGCTACAAACTCTCTTTTATTTAAGTGTAAGATAAAAGAAACAGAACTGTGTACTTTTTGTTTTGAAACACCAGAAACATATCAACATTTATTCTGGGAATGCTGTCATACCAAAAATTTTTGGTTATCCATATGTGATTTTTTCTCTAATCATAATCTAGTTTAGAACCCAGATATTTCGGTTATAATTCTCGGATTAAATCTATTTAGACTAAATGATTGCATTGAACAACATGTGTTTCTAGTTTTAAAATATTACATTTATGTATGTAGATGCAAGAATAAGCTTCCTTGCATTAGAGGGGGGATTGAATTCTTAAAATACTATATGCAAATAGAGAAACTTTCGACTGAATTTTTATCTTCCCCTCATAGAAATTTCATTCAGAGTAAACTGCTGCGTTGAGAGGCGGTTCTCAGTGACTGAGTTATATATATATATATATATATATATATATATATATATATATATATATATATATATATATTTTCTCCGAAATTTTTGTGCTCTTTCTCAAAAAAAATGATACACATTACATATGTACTTTTCCAAGCTTAATTTGATGCTAAAGGTTTAATACAGTTGACTGTCTTTTTGTACACTACATTTTATGTCTGTAATACTGTCTTCTATCTATGTAATGTGTACTACAAGTATGTCAGTAATACTTTTGTCTCTTGTATATGTAAATGTTATCAGTTGCTATATAAATAAAGAATTACACAAAAAAAGTTAAAGTTGAAAGCGCTTGAGATACCATTGTTAGTTGATAGGTGATTAAGTGATGTTAAAAAATGGTTACCAGGAAACACCTACAATGGCTGAAAATTATAATTACATGCAACAATTTATTACATGCAACAATTTACAAGGGAACTACACAAGAAAAACAAATATAAGACAAAAGACAAACGTAGACAACGATAGGAACCCGGGACAACCGGACTTGGTACCGGCACTAGCAAAAGCCAGCGGTAGGGTTAAACCGGTTTATGGGTACCCAAAACTACCTTTTATCTGTCCCGTTTCCCTATAGTATAAAAACATACGAATAGAACCCAATACAGGTAGACTACCAACTCAATGATCATAATCTTGAAAGAAGAGAAAAAGACAATACGTAATTTTAAAAGATGGATCAAGGGGTGCTCGCCGCCAAAATGCCGGCTAGCTCAAGGAGCCTAGTCTGCTGGTAGAACACTGTCGCACTACGGAAGAAAAATCAAACTCAAAACCTCCAGAAGGGTTTGGTCAAGAATCATCACAAATTTCAGTAGACATCGGCAGTATGAGTGAGAGGCCAGTATGTGTGCAAAATTTTCAGGTCACTAGGTCTCAAGGCTAATCTAACGGATGCAAGCAGAATATCTTGCCGATATCCCTTATTACGTAAAGAATGTAAGTTATGTCCCAGCTTTTCTGGATTTTTAATCAATTTCTGGCATTTTTTAACAACATTTCCGTAAAATTGAGGGCTAGAAATGCACATAGTAATAAGCTGTTTACGAGTAACGCCATATTTAGATATAACATGTTCATATCTATTACAAAACTTCTTAAATGTATTCAACAACTTATGAAATATGTTAACTTGTTGTAAAAAATGGCTGTGATAGTACGGTTACGTTCATTGAAATCATCAATAGTAGAACAAACTCGTGCGAATTGCACCAGTTGAGAAATATACACCCTGTAGGATGGAGCAAGGGGAATGTCGCCATCAAGAAAAGGGAAATTAGTAATAGTGAAATCAAAATCATCCCTTTTATCATATATTTTGGTTTTGATTTTACCAGAGTCAATAATGATAGTCAGATCCAGAAAAGAGCAACATATGGAATCATTGATAGCTTTATTTAATTTCAGTTGTTTTGGATAAATAATGTAAACATAATCTTAAAAATAGTAAGGATATCGTCAATATACCTGCTGTTATCATTGAAAATAGAAATAAGTTTATCACTGTTAGGTATGGTTCCGTTTTCAAGTTTTTTCATGAAATCTCGTTCGTAAGAGAAAAGAAAAAGATCTGCAATGAGAGGTGCACAATTTGTACCCATGGGAATACCTATGACCTGTTGATAAATAGTGTTGCCAAAACAACAAAACTTTTGTCCAGCAAAAGATTGAATGCATTAATCATATAATCACAAGTCCAGGAACAATGATTATTATAGGTTATATTAGAGAAGAATCCTTGCTTTTTGTTAGAGCAAATGAACTGAAAATTTAAAAGACCATTTAATAAGTTGTTCCAGCTTGGATTTAATCAAATTATGTGGAAAGGTAGTATAAAGTGTAGAAAATTCATAACTGTCGAGACTGGTCTTTGAATAGTTTGTAGTTTATATATAAATCTTCAACAGAATTTTTTACACTCCAAAAGTAATTTACGCCAGAGTTTTGATAAGTTTTTTCACAGTATTTAATAACCAACTACTTTATACCAGTAAGTGAACTAGTTAAATGGATGGATAAATTGGTAGTAGAACATTTACTACATGCTGAAATTAAACGATGTTTGAAGGGATTTTTGTGAAGCTTCGGAACCCAGTACATGGTAGGTAAGATGTTATCTTTAGGTGTATTTTTAAGCATTTCTGTCTCCTTAAAATGTTGTTTGGTTAACGTTTCTCGTCCCAATTGGTACGTTTGAAAGTGTCTGACTTGTCCAGTTCGTTTTGTTGGACATCGATGTAGTATTTCTTTCAGACAATAGCAACGTTGTTAGAAGCCTTGTCAACAGGTACAAACACATAATTTTTACCAAATCCTTCAATTTTGACTTAATTCTATTTACAGACAGCTTAGGAGGCGACTCAACATAATTATCTCTATAAAAATTTATTATGTTGGTGACCTTAGTAATAACTTTATCCTTAAACAAATTAAGAGCATGCATATTTTTGTGTTTTATTTTACTGTCTTTAATCTTACACAATTTTTTCAACGCAATGTTGTAACATTATTTTCATGAAAAAATAAGCTATTAATTTCAAAAATACCATCCATAGAATTATCTCTGATTAAGTATCGTATGGAGTTATGATGATGAACATGTTTAGCTGTAACTGTCAACTCACATTTTCAATTAAGATAAGATAATTAAATCGGAAATCAAATTATAATTTGGCGGGCTGGGGTTGGGAAAACATTATGTTGGGCATAACATCGTTTAGATCAAGATATTCCAAATGTCCGCAATTATAGAAGGTTTACCTTGAATTGAAATGGCGAAAAACTGATTTTTTCCTATTGTTTCTATACAAATTATCTCCCCTTCATGGAACAGAAGTTTGCTGAAAAAGTTCAATATTCTGCATGTTTTCGAAATATACATCGCAATAAAAGATGTATATTTCGTCACTGGGCCGATGCCTCTGCTGGTGGACTGTTAGTCCCCGAGGGTATTCACCAACCCAGTAGTCAGTACTTCGGTGCTGACCCGAAAACCGATTTTATTGAACCTTGCAATATCTAAATTTTACAAAATTTTGTTTACATCTAAGGAGTATCTCCCTCATGCATAGCTCTGTCCTTAGCCGAACTTTGGCTTTTCTATTTAGACCCCTTTGGTTATTTGTTCTCTATCAGCTTTTACACGTTTTTGGTGATTGGACTTCCAAATGTTTTGGTTTTATCTGCACTGATGAGACATAAGTTGTCGAAATGCGCATATGCAGAAAATAAATTTACAGTAACTTCGGTATTTTATTATATATAACCATTACATGACATTGAAAATGGTGTCGGCAACATTCACAGAGTCAATTTTTTGTCACATGCGCAATTTTTAACCCCCGTACTACCTAAATCTGGAATTTATCAGACTTTTTCAAATTAGGACTCTTAATTTTTAGAAACATGAATTTATAAATTAACTAAGCTGTGCACAACATAACTGTTCACTAGATTTAAGTAACAACTTTAATTAACAAATATATCATTATCAGTTTGACTAAATAACACATAAAAGATTATGGACACAAATCAAATGAAAACTGATATATCCTGAAAATTTGGGTATCTTGATTGCAGTGGTTTTTGCAAACAAGCGAAAACAAATTTGGTAACGAGTAAAAACAATATATCTCCCACTTATCTGAAATAAGTTTCATTTTTTTTGTGTTTAAAACTGAGGAGTTTTTGCCTCAAGCAAATCTGTGTTGCATAAATTTATTTCAAGATGTTCCTATTTCACTTCGTTATTCCTTATGTATTTGACTTTACATTATTTCATTTTAGGTAGTCGTCTTTCAGTTTTAATCGTCCAACTATTTGATTAAAGTACTGTTGAAGCTCTAGTTGTCAAAATACTAAATTTGCAGTAACTTTGGTATTTAGTTGTTGCTAGGCCGTCCTATGGTGCTTACGGATGCTTGGTTGTGTAAAGGGATCTCTATATACTCTTAGTTTAGGTTTCTCACGAGCTTGTCTATAACGTACTCGAAGACATACTTTCTATATATTGATCCTACTACACTATGGAAAAGGTATCCCTCTAAGCACTTTATATATAATTAGCTACCGGTAAGCTCTATAAAGGAGGCCTTTGAGGGCGGATCCAGGTGTGATGACAATTTATTTTATCGACGAACAAAAATATCAGTTTAGGCAAATGACCCCCCTCTAGCAAATATAATTTCAGTTTGATTCAGAATTGAAGTAAGCTTTGAGATAGTCGGCGACTTGTCTTAACATTTAAGTAACAAAATCAGGAAGATGATTACAATTAAGTTTTTTCATATGGCCATTTCGACAACTTATGTCTCTTCAGTGTAGTTCATATCAAACAATTTAGAAATCTATAGATAAAAATATGTGTAAAAGCTGATAGAGAACCAATTACCAGTGGGATTCAAACAGGAAAGCCAAAACCAGCTAAAGACGAAACCATGGAAGATGGAGATATTCCTTACCCTTTAAAAGTGATGAAAATATAGCACAAGTGCAAAGTCATAGCAATACATGTAAGCTCAATATTTGCTTTTGATACATGCACTGTATTCACAAATTAAACTACTGCTGATCATTGGGAAATGTAGATAGTGCAAAACTAGGGCTTGGTTGTATATACTAGGATAGAGCAAAACTAAAGCTTGCTTTTTTATACTAAGACTGTGATTAATGAATGTACAAGTTGAAGAGTTGTTAATAGAAACTTAATTCTGTTACTAGTATATTGAGACTCTAGGATCTGCCATACAAACAAACTAAATTCTATTATATGGAGACTCTAGGATCCACCAAACACACTAAATTCTATTATATGGAGACTCTAGGATCCATCATACAAACACACTAAATTCTATTATATGGAGACTCAAGGATCCATCAAACAATCAAACTAAATTCTATTATATGGAGACTCTAGGATCCATCATACAAACTAAATTCTATTATATGGAGACTCTAGGATCCATCATACAAACACACTAAATTCTATTATATGGAGACTCTATAATTCATCATACAAACAAACTAAATTCTATTAAATGGAGACTCTAGAATCCATCGTAACTCCCTCCTTCTTAGCAGCAATATACCTACCTCTCCAGCCTATGGAGTGTACATTTCACAGCTGATTCGTTACTGTCGAGCTTGTAGTTTGTACAGTGAATTTTTGAACAGAGCAAAAACACTGTCCCAAAAGCTGCTTAGTCAGGGATTTGTTCAACCTTTGTTAATTTCATCCCTCAAGAAATTCTATGGCCGTCACCATAGCATCATTGAAAGATATGACGTGTCAGTATCCCAAATGAAAGTGGACATTTTCAGCTAGATTCACGTCTTCCCGGATTTGACTACCGACTTTGACATTTTCCCGGATTGAATCACTCACAGTGTGACGGGTGCTGTTAACAGAGCAGGACATGCTTACCCTTCCGGAGCACCTGATGTCACTCTCAGTTTCACTGGAGTTCACACTGTGAGTGCCTTTGTTCTGAATGTTGTGGTTTCTGGTTCTGTGCTTTGTGTCTGTCTGGCGTCATTGTTTTTCTGTCTGTCTGGCGTCATTGTTTTTGTGTCTAACGTCATTGTTTTCTGTGTTCTCGTTTTTGCCCTGTCTTTGGACTTCGATTTTTGTGAATTTCACCCCTTTGTTCCTTCGGTATTCTAGTGCCGTTGTTTCCATCGTAGTTTTGTCCTTATTACTGATTATTCGGATTTCGTTTCGTTTTATGCATTTTACACATTTTTTGAAATTATGGATTTCCTTTGTTTGGGTTCTAGTGCTGCTGATGAGGAATTAATTTCCGAAATGTCCATACAGCGCATTAAAATTATTGCAGTTGGAGTTAACATAAGTGTTACGGTCTCATGTTCATTTACTCCATATCCTTTCGTTAATTATTTAATACAGGGGTTTGTCTTTTTTTTGCAGTGTGGAGTTGGTAAAACAATTCCCCGTGGTAGAGATGTATGCTCTTTATTTTTCTTAGATATGGTGTACTTGTACATGAGATAATATCTCATGTGTACACTTTGTTCAATTACTATTATCTAAATTTATGTAAATTCTTAAACTGACGGATAAACTCCCTCCATCGTAGTTTTGTCCTTTACTATATTTGATATTACTGATTATTCGGATTTCGTTTCGTTTTATGCATTTTACACATTTTTTGAAATTATGGATTTCCTTTGTTTGGGTTCTAGTGCTGCTGATGAGGAATTAATTTCCGAAATGGCCATACAGCTCATTAATATTATTGCAGTTGGAGTTAACATATGTGTTACTCCATATCCTTTCGTAAAACTAAATTCTATTATATGGAGACTCTAGGATCCATCATACAAACTAAATTCTTTTATATGGAGACTCAAGGATCCATCATACAAACTAAATTAGATTATATGGAGACTCAAGGATCCATCTTACAAACTAAATTCTATTATATGGAGACTGTAGGATCTGCCATACAAACAAACTAAATTCTATTATATGGAGACTCCAGGATCCATCAAACAAACTTAATTCTATTATATGGAGACTCTAGGATCCATCATACAAACTAAATTGTATTACATGGAGACTCTAGGATCCATCTTACAAACTAAATTATATTATATGGAGACTGTAGGATCTGCGATACAAACAAATTAAATTCTATTATATGGAAACTCTAGGATCCATCAAACAAACTAAATTCTATTATATGGCGACTCAATTCTATTAAATGGAGAGTCAATGATTCATAATACAAACTTAAATGTATTACACGGACATTTTTGGATCCATCATAATATGGTGACTCTAGGATCCATCATAGAAACTTAATTCTATTATATTGAGACTCAATCATACAAACTGGTGCCGGTACCAAGTCCGGCTATCCCGAGTTCCTATCGTTATTCATGTTTGTCTCTTGTTTTCATTATTGTTTTTCTGGTGCAGTTTGCTTGTAAATTGTGGCATGTGATTGTAGTTCCTGGCCATTGTAGGTGTTTGCTGTTTTCCTGTTTTTGTAAACTAAATTGTATAACATTGAGACTCTTGGATCCATCATACAAATAAACTAAATTCTATTATATGGAGACTCTAAGATCCATCATAGAAATTAAATTCAATTATATGGAGACCCTTGATTCCATCATACAACATAACAAAATTCTATTATATTGAGACTCTAGGATCAATCATACAAACTTAATTGTACAAAATTGAGACTCTTGGATCAATCATTCAAACAAACTTAATTATATTATATGGAGACTGTACAATCCATCCTATAAAATACATTTAACCATACCACTGGCTTTTGCTAGTGCCGGTACCAATATCGGCTATCCTGAGTTCCTATCGTTATTTGTTTGTCTCTTGTTTTCATTTTTGATTTTCTGGTGCAGTTTGCTTGCAAATTGTAGCATGTGATTGTAGTTCCTGGCCATTGTAGGTGTTTGCTGTTATCCTGTTTTTGTAATTCTTTTATATGGAGACTCTAGGACCCATCATACAAACTAACAAAATTCAATTACATGGAGATTCTAAGATCCATCAAACAAACCTATTAAATTATATTATTTTGAGACTCTAGGGTCCATCATACAACTTAAATTCTATTATATGGAGACTCAAGGATCCATCATACAAACAAATTAAATTCAGTTATATGAAGATCTTATGATCCATCATACAAACAAACTTAAATCTATTGCATGGACAGTCTAGGATCCATCATACAAACAAACTAAATTACATTATATTATATGGAGACTATAGCTATAGGATCAATCATACAAACAAATACGAATTTAAAAAAAAATTACTATTCATTTATGTTGGCAATTTATGAAGACATCTTATCGTTACGCTGTCGTGTGTATTCCCTGCTGGTCGACACTGTTATATCGATCAATAAAAGATTAGCCAATCAGTGGCAGGCTATATTTAGAACGGTATATAAAATCGTAGTTAGAGCGCGTGACTATTAATTGATGTATTGATTGCGCATTTGTAAACATTGATCGAAAACCTGACCTACATAAATGTTTGGATTGATTTTATTATATTTCGCGGAAGTGATATTTTGTACTTAAACTACTGAGTCAACGATGAACAATTTGGATTTCTGTGCTATTTTTTAGTTTTCGTAAAATAGTAAGTTTTTTTGTATAGTGATGAGATGGATGGATACAAATCTGATCACTTTCGATTTTCTGTGGATAGTTATACTATAATCTTTAGATTTAACGGAAGTTTAACAGTAAATAAGTTTTTAGAGAGTGACCTGTTACGCAATTCTAATCGTTCAGTGGATGTATGTTTTCTACAAATTGGAAGTAACGTGGACGCTGACACAACTTAAAGTGAACATGAAATAGAACAGGACATTTTTTCGGTGGCTCTGTTTCTGCATCACGGCTTGAATTTTCAGGCAGTTTAAATAGAACAGCTCATTCGCAGAAGTGAAAACGTAACATTTCCAGGTTACAATAAAATCATTAAACTCAATTTGTTACTGGAAAAAAACTGTCCGTAGAAAAGTGTGATATTATAAATTTGTGGCATCACCATGGGTTTGGTGTACAATCTTAAGATTTTTGTGTTGGGACAGAGTCCATTTGAAACATTTCACCATAAGGAGCTACTTAAGGGGGTTCGCTACTCTATACGAAAATAAATACAATTTCAAATAAATGTGATTTTTTGTTAGAAAATTAAAAAAGAAATAACTTAAGTGAAAAAAATTGATGGGTTGATGATCTCGTTTTTGAGTTATAAGTGATTGAAAATTTGGCGGGAAACTGAACTCCTCGGATTTTTCATAGGATTAACATTAGCAAGGTTTGACAACAAATGAATGTGACAGAATAAATAAAATTTAATGAAATTTTTACAGAATGCTCATAAAGATGTATAAAATGAAATTATGGGAAACATTAAGGGAGTCCATGGGCAAAAAATTATAATGCTTTTAAATGGATAAAACCAGAGAATTCCGAAAATCTGACAGAAATCCAAAAACCTGAGGAGCGAACCTCCTTAAAATATAATGAGAGCAATCCAGTTTTGCTGCAAACAGCTAAATTGATATTTTGAGTATCTTCTTAAACTTCGGATTTTACCCTCTCGCTATGATGCCCCCCCCCCAAAAAAAAAAAAAGAAAAAGGAGGTAAACGCCAAAAGTACAGGCAACCAAAAAAGAAAAACTCCAGATATTTACTACAAACAATTGGCAGCTGAAATATTAAAACAACAAAGAGAAAGAGCAAATACATTTAGTGTTAAGGATATTTTGGGATGCCAAATCAGTCTGCACATAGATAAAACAATGAAGAAAGTCATATACATGTGAATGTTTCATCAGATCTTGGAGAACCAGTTTAAATGAATGACACTGTTACCCACTCAGATGCGGGTCATCGTGATTCCATCAGTGAAGAAGTACATGTACACTCATCCAGTTGTGCACGGATCAACTTCAGACACACAACGTTCTGGATGTTGTTAACATATTGTTTTCAGGTGAGAAGGCAGGAGATAAGATCAATTCTCCAAATAATTTTGCAATCATGTACAAATTTCAGATGTTATCCCTTTAAGTGAATCAATACCACATAGAATTAAAAATAAAGTGTGGGCTGATGAATCTACTGATATGCATATGCTCACACCATTATTTGTTGATCACCCTTTTAATGTTTAGACAGTCGAAAGAGACTTTCTATTATTAATAATAACAATAGGCAAAAAATACCTCTGTCCACCGATCAGTACAGCTTTCTTGGTGTTAACGGATATTTATATTGAAAAAAAAAAAAACCAGAAGATGCTAGGCATTTGTTAAAATATATGCATAATATTAGAGAGATGTATAGCCTTTACGATGACAACTCGTGATGGTCGTACAATGAGCAATTTAGAAGGCTGTAAACTAAATCAGCTAATAATTTCAACAGCAGTAACTTTAAAAATTATTTTCGTCCCTTTCAGAGAGAGCATTATTCATACAACAGCCACCAATTTAACAACTCCACAAATTAATATGTTATAAATCAATACCCAAAACACAAACCAGGCCAAAGGAAAAACCCAAAACATTGTCGTCAAACAAAAATTTATTTAAACTTGTATATTTTCAATAAAGGAGAAATCTGTAACAAACAACCTTGTCCATTCAAACACGTCTGCCATTACTGCTATGGACTGCATGGCACATCTGGAAGGTTTTAGTGCATCGAGTTCTTGTCAAAATCACAGCCCAATCACTCTAAAATAGACAAATCTTGCAAATTAACCAACAAAAACAACTACCAGCCCCAGTAAACCCTCATTTGTTAGACCTTGAGTTAAAAGGGTACAATATAGAACTCAAAGAAGACCTTGTAAATGGGTTTAAGCATAGGTTTAGACTAGGTTACAAAGGCATAGTACAAAATAAAGTATGCGAAATCATACATCAGCATAAGAAATATCAAAATAACGAAGTTACTGTAATTTTTTTCTGCATAATTATGCGTATTTCGGTAACTTATGTCTCCTCGGTGCAGAATATTTGGAAGTCCATAACCCTGAATATGTGTAACACAATAACGCAAAGGAATCACTTAGTGGTAGAATAGCAAGATCCTTTTTAAAACCCTTTTGTCAATTTTGTATGCTCAGCCCTAGGTTTAATACTTAAACCTGACAGGAAGTTTCGCATAATACATGATTTTTTCTATCCAAAATCTAGTTCTATTAATTCTGAAATTCAAACTGAATTTTCTGCTGTCTCATATGATTCTATTGATAATGTCGTTAATTGGTTAAAGCTTATGGTCGCTTTGCTCAAATTGCAAAGACAGATATTGAAAATGCATTTAAGATAATACCCATAAGCCCTTTGAATTATAATTTAATCGGGTTTTCCTGGAATGGTTTCTTTTGTCATGATCGTTCACTACCTATGGGAGCAAGCTCTGGTTGTCAAATATTTGAACGACTCGGCATAGCATTACAAATGATAATGTAAAGCAGAGAGAATTGGGTGGAAGTACGAGAATGGAGGCATAAGCGACAAGCACCAAAGGAATACAAGCATAGCATTCAGCATGGATGAAAGTACGAGGATGGAGACATTAACGACGAGCACCAAAGGAAAACAAGCTATCAGCATTAAAGGAAGTAAGAGGATGGAGGCATTAGCGACGAGCACTAAAAGAAAACAAGCCTTCAGTATGGATGGAAGTACGAGGATGGAGACATTAGTGACGAGCACTAAAGGAATACAAGCCTTCAGTATGGATGGAAGTACAAGGATGGAGACATTAGTGACGAGCACTAAAGGAATACAAGCCTTCAGTATGGATGAAAGTACGAGGATGGAGACATAAGCGACGAGCACTAAAGGAATACAAGCCTTCAGCATGGATGGAAGAACGAGGATGGAGGCATTACCGACGAACACTAAAGGAATACAAGCCTTCAGCATGGATGGAAGTACGAGGATGGAGGCATTACAGACGAACACTAAAGGAATACAAGCCTCAACATGAATGCAAATGCGAGGATGCAGACATTAACGACGAGCACTAACGGAATACAAGCTATCAGCAGGATAGGATTGATTGATTGATTGAATATTGTTTAACGTCTACTCAGCAATATTTCAGCTATATCAAGACGAGAACAAGTTTGTTGATAAATAATCACTTTGGGGTATGGAAAGGGCTATGGGACGGGAAATTCTGACTGCCACTGGAAAAGTAGGGTGAAATCGTCAAGGGCGGGGAATTTAGCCTTGTAGCCGATCACCTACGGACCACCCCAAAAAGAGCTTGCTACAAGGGTTCTTTAACGTGCAGGAAGCGTGGCATTTCTCCCAACACGTGGACCTGAGTTTACATCCCATCCGAAAGATGGGTTGTGTATTTATTAATCCCGCACAACCACGGAATGGGTCCTATTTCTATATCCCGGGACCCTCGGGGTCAGCCTCCGTTTAGGAGGGGTCACACCCCGCAAGCCGGAGATACTGGGTCCTATTTCTATATCCCGGGGTTCCCTCGGGGTCCTCTGTTAGGATGGCTCATACTCCAAGCTCAGAGGATGCTGCGGGCCTATTCTTCAGCCGGGACCGCGCACGGCGGAGCAGGATAGGAAGTGCGAGGATGGAGGCATTACCGACGAGTACTAAAGGAATACAAAAAAGCACAAACTACAATTTGCGGTAAAAAATTGGATTGATTGATTTATTAATTGATGTTTTACGCCAACTTCAGCAATATTTCAACTCTATCGTGGCGAGAACTGTTTAAGTATATCAAAAGATTATAATAAATAAATAAAAATATCAATATGAAACCATATAACTTGATACAAGTAAAATATATGTGTAAATATTAAAACCATAATAGAAGATGTGTTAGTTTAACTAGTAACTGTTGCAATATTAGAAAATTTAAGATAAATCCGTTTAAATCTTATTAAATAAATTGATCGCTTTTAAAAATAAAACGATTTTATCGCTAGCGACGTTTGTAAATAGGTCTTAATGACAATCAGCAGAATAAAAAATCACGCCTGACATCGGTAACATTTAAACATTCAATTTAAACATGAGGATGGAGACATATGCGACGAGCACTAAAGGAATACGAGAAAGCACAACCTAAATTTTGCAGTAAAATTGGAAGAAAATGAACTACTTGTCAATTCTAGATCTCAATATTTGAAAGCAAGACAATTAACATACAGTTACTTTGAGCAGAACAACACAGTGTACAATATGAAAATCTAAAGTATATACTGTCAGGACCAGCAAGAAAAAGGGGCACCGTTTCATTAAAACCGGCAACACCAACGCCAACAGCAAATAGAGATCACTTCACAGCACATTCTACATGTTCAAAGAACAACAAGGTAAATAATGTATTGAAAATCAAATTTAATGATACCCGTTCGGTTGTAGGGATAAGCTGTGAAAAAACTTTCTACTTTGCCACAAATCCTGGTCTTCATTCACTACCAACCATAAGAAGAGCATACCAGTGGAAACAAAGCTTCAGGAATACCATTAGTACAATGTCAACAAAATGATAATTAAAAATATGCTAATCTTAATATACGATACATGGTATTTCAATAGCATGGATTTATTTCGATTACTGAAATGTTTCTGTTACATCTGGATCATATTGGTTTATATCTGAATGGTGTGTAACTAGTCCCAATCCCAAAGGGAAGAAGATGTCAACCACCATGTTGTCTGTGAGACTCAAGATACATTTCCTGGTTAGCATGTATTAAACAATAATATAAATAATATTAATTAATCAGTTATCATTTTTAATAATAATTTACTCATCACTTGACTCCAGTGGTATTAATGAACTCATTCTTTCATTTTTTCCTATTAAAGGTTTCAAAAAATGGAGAATGAAACATTATTTTTATGTCTATTTCTTATGTTCAAAATCGTTGTATTATTCTGTGCAATTTCCATGTCCTATTTCATCTTCAAACAATAAATTATTTTAAAATCACTAGTAATATTAAAACAATGTGTGAAAGTTTGACAAGTTTGTTCAAAGAGAATCAACTGACTTCTCGTTTTTGCCATTATATTTTGTGTAAATGTTACAATTTTTATTTATCGCATTTCATATTAAATGGTATTTGACCGAATTTTAATCGTACTATTTGACATATAGGCGACATATCTACTCAATACATTTTCCATATTTTGAGAACTACATCAGTTTACTTCAACATTCACTGTGACATATTACTGCACATATCTTTTCCATCAACAAGACTTTTACCAATCTATCGATGTTAACATGGACAACTCCTCGATTTAGGTATGGGGGCGGTGCGGTCCAGTACACTAGCAGGCCACTCATTGACAACATTACTTAAATAAGTTAAATAAGTTATTAAATTACTTAAATTTTACTGTAGCAATACAAAGACTTCCACATTTCATGCTTGTTGACGATCCTGCATTCATGAGACCAAAAGCATGGATGTAGCATTGTCCGACATCTAGCATTGAGTTCCGATCAAACCTGTGCTAGGGGTCGTCTTGAACTTACTATCAGATCTGAACAAAGCTCATTGTTGAAGGCCTCATGGTGACTGCAAGATGAAGAACAATAATAGAAGCGTTGTTCCATTGCATTGTTTTACCATGTATTTGTAAAAACTTTGTCTCATGTGCATTTACAGTACAGCTTCCAGCATACACTGATAAATGCTGAGCATAATCTGAATGCTGAGCCTGGCTCAGCTTTTTTGCTGATGATTTTTTTATGACCCCAGATATAATTAACAGGGTCATAAAATACCTGGTCAGTGGTGTCTGTTGAATGCACAGGTCTGAATCAGGTGATCTACAGGTAAATTTATATGTACACCTGAAGTTTGATGACAGGAAATGGAAAGGTCTTATACACATTTTACTTTTTTAAATAAAATTTTACTGCAACTAGATATTATGTACACAACTTTAGAATGATGTCCTATACTGCAAGTAACGATTTTAGAATTGCCGGACATCAACTTCCTGTTTACCGACTTATTTAATTTTTCAGATCTTTTTATGCAAATTTCACAAAAGTTTTAGTACACAAAGAAATTGTGCAATTCATAACTATTTTTGTGACAAATTATTTTGGGAATCTTCTACTCCAATGGGGAGTAGGGGTATCATTTTGTGGCCCTCCAGGCCACAGTACCTCTAGTTCCCTAAATTATAACCTAAATTCCTCGATTTTCGTAGTAAAACTTGCTTATTTAAAAAAAAAAAAAACAAAATAATGAAAATATTATTAAAAAAAATTGCTTATATAAAAAAAAACAAAATGATATAAAAATATTAATAAGAACTTGCTTTTGAACAAAAAAAGCCAAATAATTATTATTCAGAACTATTAATTTATAAAAAATATACATATTTTTTGTATTAAATTATTGAATAATATCACATTGAAAAAAATGTTACTCAGATAATTGATAGATCACAAGTAAATTGTTTTTACACCTTCAAAAACCAGGTACATGTACATCTACCTGAAATCCGCATGACAACATTGTTAATTCAAATTGATCACATGTAGAGAAGAGAGTCATAAAACTGACCATCAGCCAATGTTTTTTAAAGCGCTGTTCCTTTGCTTGTTTTTACAACGTATTTGTAGAGACTTTGTCTCATGTGCATTTACTTCATATCCTTTCATTCAGCATTTATAACCCCCAATAAAACCTTGGCATTGAATGCTGAGCCTTTCCAATGCTCAGCATCTATCAGTGTATGCTGAAAGCTGTACTGTACTCCTTTCATTGTTTATCAAGTAGATTAACCAACAAATCCCATCGTGTAAATGCAATACTCAAACCAGATAACCAGATTGGCATCCAGGACCAAAACTTACACCAATTCCTTCCATTGTACCAGATGTTTTCACCAACACAGGACAAACGACAAAAATAAGGTCACCTTGGAGTATCTAATTGCTTCGCGCGAACAAAAAAAATTATTTTTTCAGGTGTATCAACAAGATATTTTTTTTTCAAATTAACATTATTTTTTTCAAATTTGGTAAATTATCAGCTAATATACTGTCCTTCAATTTCCATGAAAATTTGGGGTCACCGAACATATTTTTGAATAAATCGCGAAAAACTGAAATTTTCCTATTATGTCTATATACAAATCATCTCCCCTTCATGGAACAGGAATTTGCTGAAAAGGTTCAGTATTCTACATAGTTACGCAATAAAAGTGGTATATTTCATCACATTTAACCATTATCTTAGATGAGATGAAAGAATAACAAAACTATTATTCAATGATCAATTTTTTCAAATGTACAAATTATTCGCATGTTTTATAATGTACGTGAATTACGTACTGCAGTCCCGGGGGGGGAGGGGGGAGGTCACTTCCATTATAAATGGTAGTATGTATGTGCCGCAAAACAGGGTCGTTTTTTCATACATATCCTGTTATGATCAGCGTTGCTTTCTCATCCCCGTCAAGAACAGGGTTACCTTTTTCATAATTTGTACAATTCGAATATTTTGTCAAGTGTTGTAAATAAACATGTATTTTAATTTTACGTTTTCCTATCCTTGTAGTAAACATCATTGTTTACTATGGTTGAGACCAAACAACATCAAGTCATTGACAAGATTTTTACAGGGTATGATTTTTGAACTCGTTCATCTCGATCATTATAAAGTCATAGCAGGGTTACTGTTTAACACTGAATGTCACTTACAGGATATGACTTTCAAAATTTCAGGGTCATGAACAGGGTCCGGTTTGACATTATAATTGGCACATATATAACTGTTTTTTGATAAAGTACCTCCCCCGGGACTGCAGTACGTGGGTGGACATGCTGATTATTGTACTTATATGTCCATACACAAATGAAGATCTTTCAAAAGTTATCAATTCCTTTTATTTTTTTTTCTGTTTATGTGGTTGTGTAAGAACTTATCTTGTTCCTGTTGATGTGGTTGTGTAAGAACTTATCTTGTTCTAACGCGTGTCTGTAGGTAAAATATTTTTGTCATTGCGTGAACATAACATGAGAATACAGGTAAAATATTTTTGACATTTCGTGTACATCACTGCGAATACAGGTAAATTAACTTTGACATTCAGTGTACACTAAGCATAGAGATTTTTTCTGGAAAAAAATGTGAAAAGGTGTATAGAATGCTACATTTTCTTATTGATAATTTATTTGTCACATTCAGAGGTCAGCTGGTATACTGTCAGAAAGGCGTCGTGTAATTATATTTTCTGAAGATGTGAACTAGCAATTTTTTTGTTAATCATTGGTAACACCATGATCATTACCAAACATCCTGATACCAAATTGTCACTCTTTGGGGACAACAGTGAAACACAAATATAAAAACGAAGCCCGAGCTTAACTCAACAACATGAAACTTCAACATATTGTAAATCCGTATGTTGGAATTTGGGTGTGGAATAAATAAGATGTAATGATGTGACATTGATTTTGTTTGGTACCAAAAATAATTTCACTATGGATAACAATGATAATGATAATAAATGTAAAAAAAAAAACAGTAGAATAAAAATCATCTAGTTAAACAAATCAAATCAAATACTTTATTGGCATGAATCCAAATTACAAGGATTATAACCAGGTACAAATGACATGACAACACAAAGGAACAAAAATAAACACAAACAATCATAAGAACACATACTAGTATATTCTACAACATTGTCCTTAACTGCAGAGGAGATGTTCAATATAAACAATAACTATATCAATGATAATTCTAAATGTAAAATATAATAAAAAATATTTACTGCTTAAAGACATATCCTACTATTTAAACTCCCAATAATATCTTTTTGATATTCCATCTGTACTTACTAAATAATAAAAGCTTTAAATTAAGCTAAAAAAATTAGGGGGTCACCGAGCTGTTTTCAGAGCTATGACGTCATCTTCATTTACCTGTTTTGAAGGTATCGATTGTATCCTATTTGGCCTATATTTTCACTATATATCTTGTTTCGAATGATCTAAAATCGTTTTGAGTGCTTCATGGCGTGTAGACAGCAATGTATTATTATAAAATGAAAAATATGCAAATTGTGGGCTTAAGGATATAATTTTTTAATTTCCCGCCATTTTTGTCGGGCACTCAGAATACGACCAAATCGCTGATCGCAAAAAAATGACCAATGATAATTTGATAATATTTTCACAGAAGATAGAGAATAACCTCCTCAACGGATTAAAGAAATAAAAAAATAGGGTCACCGACTCAGGGAAAAAGAAATTTGTGACAAACATGTCGGGACTGAAAATTCGGGAATAAAATGGCGGGTTTTACTTCATATCGATAGCAAAACCCATTTCATGGATGAATCGCAGAAGATGATCACAAATAATACTTTATTTTTGTTTGAATATGTAATAAAATGTAGATTGAGTGTTTTTTCTTCCATTGATCTATTGTACGCCAAAATATGCATTTAACATGACATAAAAAGAGAATATCCTCACAAGGGTAAATTAAGATTAATAGCAACATTTGACCCATATGAACACGTTAGAAGTCTTTAATCGTTTTGCAAAATGAATTTTATTCTACTTTTATAGATCTAATCAGTTTCTGCTAGCGGTATGAATAAAAAAGGGTGTAATACCTTAAAGGACACACCGTGTACATAATTCAGTTAGCTATAACTGTTCTTTACAAGGTTTAAATTTTGATTAAGATTATTTCGCTGAAATTGTAAATGTCATTAAATATACATGTATATCCTTGGTAAAACTTTAATGAAGTTGTTTACGCAGTATTTAATTAGAATGTGACTTTTTTTATTCTGTACTTGCTAAAACTGGCCCTTACCATTTTTACGTCGGTCTTTGCTACGGGAAGATATTCGCGGGAATTTTGCGACGTCATAAATGAATTACAAAACATTCAAGCTCAAGTTCGCGGAAATTTTCGACGTCATAAAGGTATTACAAAACAGTGACGCTCAAAGGCAAAATGCGCAGACACAATAGTAGGATATGTCTTTAACTATATCTATCAAATATTATAGCCCTTCAGCTCCATGTTCAATTTATACATGTTATAAACACCAGTTTTACATATTTTACACAAATCCAGATCGGATACTGTAAAAATAAAGTTAAATTTTTCATATGGATCCATACTGGCAAAAGCAGGAACGACATCAGTTAATTTGTTAAAAAGTTCTTCCCTTGATTTTGATAATGATGGACATTTAATGGTAAAATGAAACACATCTTCTACCCCATCCGTACATAAGGGGCAAATTCGTTGATTTAGGGGTAGATTTAGATAGCGGCCCCTTTAAAATATGAAGATAACTATTGGATATTCTCATCTTGGTGAAAACAGATACTTGGGATCTATCAATATCACAAAGAAGAAAATTTTCTATTTTATATGTTTTTTTAAATTCTTTATATGTTCTTAGTGTACTAGTAAACATGACAACAATAATTATGTTAAGTTTTTTCTTGGTGAAAACAGTTACTTGGGATCTATCAATATCACAAAGAAGAAAATTTTCTATTTTATATGTTTTTTTTAAATTCTTTATATGTTCTTAGTTTACTAGTAAACATGACAACAATAATTATGTTAAGTTTTTTTAGAAAAAATTAATATGGGAGTTGTAACATCTTGGATAAATCATAAAAAGGTCAAGTCAACTGTAATTAAGGTGGTAGGGGGTCTAAAATCTGTCAGATAGAATTTTCTGATATTTTCATGATTTACACTTTGTTATTAGGTCATACAAAAAATAAAATGAAAATCTGAGGTTACAGGCCATATGAGAATGAAATTGCCATGAAAAAGCTAAGATATTTTGGTTGAAATAATTGGGAGAATTAGCGAATTTTAACAAAAATATTAAATCACCTTAGTAATGGACCGACCATTTAACCTGAAGGGGGGTTATGGTTTTTTGGTGTTCGAATAGAACAGCTTAGCTATCGGTTCAGCTTGAATTTGATAAAAATAGATTAAATGCAAGGCGGGAAACTTTAAAAAGTTAAAAAAAAACAGGTTAAAAGCTCTACTTAAAAACATAAGTAATACAGTAATTTACTGAATAAATTGGAAAACGTTACACACTTTTGTCATGAAATGGTGAAAATGTTTGACATATTTTAAAGAGGGAATCGGGGTGCTAAAAGGCTTTATAGTTATCGCGGATTGAAACTAAAAAAGAGGTATCGAATAGGCTTGAATGTATAGTTCGAGACGTTTATAATACACCCAAATCCATTTTAAACTACTACATCGCTATTAATAAACTAATTTGATTTCCTGTAATGAGAAATTAAACGATTATCGAATACATTTCATCAAAACGAAAATGTTTGTTTCACGCGTAGGAATATAAATACACCAGGATTATCTCTAAAAATGACAAAATGCTTTCGTTTTTTTATGCCCCCAGATCGAGGATCGGGGGTATATTGTTTTTGTCCTGTCTGTCTGTCTGTCTGTCTGTCTGTTTGTCCGAAACTTTAAACTTGGCTATAACTTTTGAACTATATAAGGTAGACTTTTGATACTTGGCAAGTGTATAGGTCTAGTCAAAACGAACATAAATATGCAAAAAAATTAGGTCAACGGTCAAAGGTCAAGGTCATAGGGGTCCAAAAGGGGTAAAATTGGGAATCTGGGGCATATGTAGTGTTTCACAAACACATCTTGTTCGTTATGAAACTTGTTGTATATTTTTGAAATTTTCATGATGTTTTGATACGTTAACTGCCTGATCTTCACGCAGTCATTTCTGTACGAATCCGAATATATACGTGTGTAAATATTCAGTTAATCTCCGCTAGCGGGCGCAGAATGTTGTTTGTTTACATTTTCGATATGTTTTGATTTGAGACAAACGACAAACAGTATCTAGAGGTAAATATATGTCTCTGTGGTGGTTCCGTCGTAATCAGAAATGGGAGATGTAGCTGAAATATTGCTGAAGTTGGCGTATAAAATAAATCAATCAATCGATTTTTAAAAGTAAGATTTAAATGAACCAATTTTAAACTAGTTTCTAATTTCTAATATTGTTACAGTGAGACCAAAATTTCTTCTGTTATGTCTTTGAACATTTTACAAATTTGTTTTTACTTATATGTGCGCGTTACATAATGTACACAAAACAAGGGAGCAAATGAATTCATTTTAAATATTCCGGTACCTAAATCGGTTTTTAAGTATTCCGACTACAGAGCTACCGGGCGCGTCCTCATTCAGTTGAGTCTATACTGAGTAGACAGGTCGTAATACGGACAGCATACCGCAAACCATTGAAGTTAAACTGTGTGAGGAAACGCCATGCCCCTTGCAGTTTAAAGACCTCTTCTATATTTCTCCAGGGAACAGCAGACGCGGATGTCGTATGTAAGGCTAAATGTCCTGCCCCTACCCATTTCTCAACTTTACCAGTGACAATCAAAACTCGTTGCCCCGGATGTCTTCCATCTTCGTTCCTTTCTTCATTTACTTGCCTTCTTTTATCCCTGGCGCAACGCGGTGCACGGATATGGTATTGCCGGGAGCCCGTCCGTCCATGCACCCGACTTATTGAATCTCTTGCAAATATACTTTCATTGAATTTGGGTAATATTTATGCTGTAGCATAAGTTTTTGTTTGGTCTTTTCGAACATTTTGCAGGCACCAGAATAGGTTTTTCAGGGTTCCGGCTATAGAGCTGCCGGGCGCTTCCCCAGTTGGTAAATAGGGGAATGCCCTGTCTATGTGGGGTAGTCAGGTCACAATGAGGAATGCTTGACCGCAAACCATTGTAGCCAAACTGTGTAGAGAAACGCCATGCTCCATGCAGTGTAAAGATCCCTTCTATAGTGTCTTAAGCAAGCAGCGTCACTGGGACTCGTGTAGAAGGCTTAAATTTCCTGACCCTACCCATTCCTGCCTTTTCAAGTGGCATTCAAAACTCATTGTCCCGGTTGTCTCTTCCATCTTTGTTTCTTTTTAATCTTACCTATATTTTTTGAATTGATTATCTTATTCTCGTTCTGGTATAGCTGAAATATTGCTCACTGGACGTTTTGGATAAATTTACACTGTAGCTTTATTTCAAGAATGCCCAAAAAGACTTCAAAGAGGAGCCCTGGTCGAATATTTTTTGTAGATGTTATGTCCCTATTAAACTTGGAAAATCGCCAAAATATCCTTGTTAGTGCTCTAGCAAATTTATTTTTCAATATATTTGGATTATACAGTAGCTTTACATGTAGTTCAGGAATGTCTCAAGAAAATAAGAAGAATGTGTCCTGGTAAAATAGGTATGAGGAGTTATAACCCTTTTTACTTCTGAAATGGTGATTAAAAGGATATGGAGTAAATGCACATGAGACAAAGTCTCTACAAATACACGGTAAAAACAAGCAAAGGAACAACGCTTTTATTGTTATTCTTCATCTTGAAGTCACCATTAGGCCTTCAACAATGAGCTTTGCTCATACCTCATAGTAAGTCCAAGACGGCCCCTAGCACCGTATGAAAGACAAAATATCCTGTTTTGTGCTCTACTTAATTCATTTCTAATATGATATAAATGTTATTTATGCAGCAGCTTAAGCTCAAGGATGCCTCAAAGGAGTGCGAAGATGAGTCATGGTCAATGTTTGTAGGAGTTTAGTCCATTTTAACTGTTCAAATCTATAAATATATTGGATTTCAAATTTCTGGAGAGGCAGATATATGGCTACGGGTAACCCTTGTTTGGATTGATTAAACTCGAACTGATCAATAAAAATACACAGCACCTGAATCGGTTTATAGGGGCTCTGGCTACAAAGCTGCCGGACACGTTTTAAGTTGGTGGATAGAGAAGTGGCCCTGTCTATGCGGGATAGTCAGGTCATAATACAGAAAGGTTATCAGTGAACCATTGTAATTTTGTTTGTTATATTGTGTTAGTTTGTCACAAAGTGGTATTTTATGTTTTACACATTTTTTATTTGTTTTAACTGTTGTTTTGCCCTCAACCCTGAATAGAATGAAAAAAAAGGGAATATCCATCAATTTTCAAATAAACTGAGCACTCGATTACAAATATTG
Organism: Modiolus philippinarum; assembly: GCA_002080025.1. NCBI lineage: Eukaryota > Metazoa > Mollusca > Bivalvia > Mytilida > Modiolidae > Modiolus > Modiolus philippinarum. The sequence continues at coordinate 81,613 of MJUU01011897.1, read as the reverse complement.
TACTCGAGTACTCGACTTCCAAATGAGTACTTCGAGTACTGGTTGCCCTCCTAATTATTTTAATTTTTTTGTCCCAGACACCTGAACGATGTTTGTCGTCTTCTTCATTTCTATATACAAATCTATGAAGTCATTGTATGTGTCGCTTGGTATGTGCTGCGTTAGTGCAGCCAACTAGTCCTAAAGTTGACAAAAAACCCTTTTTTCCGAAAGCTGTCACTAAAAATGTGAAACATGCGTGTGGATTTGGCTTCCTATTTCGATATTTTGGGTAATGAGTACTTCTTTGTTTACAATTCTTTAAATTATGGCTTTCCATATTATTTGATTTTAATGCTGCTGATGAGAGGTTGCTCCTGGAAACACGTGTACAGCATAACTAAATTTACTGTTCATTTTTTTTGTATTTCTTCTCTTTTTAGAGGTTTTCAATTGTATCTAAGGCAAAAAGCACAAACTTTTAATCCTAGGACACACTAGAACAAATGTTTTATTCTAAAAAGTGATGACCGATCTGAAATGTTTTCCATGACATTGTCTATATACAATCCAACTTGTTTTAATTGAATGTGTTGATGTTGCTCATATCAGGCGTGATTTTAATTGTGCTGATTGTCTTAAAGACATATTTACAATTCACTTCAGTATTTAGTTATTATTTACAAGCTTTGCTGCCGACAAAATTGTTCAATTTTAGAATATTTTTGTAGGCGTTCTGCCAATTTTTATCTCGAAGCCATGAAATGGCTTGAGAGATGTTAATATGACAAGAAAAAATCACGTGAGGCTTCAAGCCTATTAACAGCTCTAAATTATGATCTTCGTGCTTCCGATAAAATATGGTGCACAAGTTTCTTTCAAAATCGTATACATTGTGTTTTCAAGTTATATTTCTTCAATTTGTTGAGATGAAAACGTTGTTGTTTTATTAAATTGAAAACAATATGCATGTTTATCAAATTACTAGTTCTTTTGTATATTGCGTCTCGGATCAACGAACCTGTCGCGCAGTAATTTGTCAAAGATGAAAATAACACTTGTTTAACTGTGACAGTGTATTGCATATATTTATAGCAATGAAATCGACATGCGAAATCACACAATCCGATTATTTTCACATATTACGGAATAACTTAATACATGCAGACGTTTGCAGCAGTTCTAGTTTCCAACGTGTAGATTTTCAGGGCTTCGAGATTCAGCTCCATCGGAGCTTTGATTAACTTTGAAAATCAACAAAATAACCTTGTAAGCGCTCTAACAAATTTATTAATCAATCGCTTTTGATTATACAGTAGCTTTAGTTCAGGAATGTCTCAAGGGAATTAGAAGATTATGTCCTTTTAAAAAAAGTTTTGGGGCAGTATAAACCTCTTTACTTTTAAAGACAAAATATCCTTGTTAGTGCTCCACCAAATTCATTTCTAATAGGATATTAATGTTATTTATACAGCAGTTTTAGCTCAAGGATACCTCAAAGGAGTTCGAAGATGAGTCATTGTAAAATTTTGTAGGAGTTAAGTCCATTTTAACTAAACCCGGCACCTGAATGTGTTTTCAGGGGCTTTGGCTACGGATGCCGGGACGCGTCCCAATTTGGTGGATAGGGAAATGCCGTGTCTATGCGGGGTAGTCGGGTCATATTACGGAAAGCCTGACCATGAACCATTGTAGCCGAACCAAGTTGACAAAAGGTGACTTGCGTTCCTTTTTTTCTGAAAGCTGTCTGATTTTTCACTAACAATGTGAAACGTGTGTGTCTTTCTTTTCTTCCTAGCGGGTTTCGATTGCATCTAAGGCAAAAGGCACGGATTCTTTAATTCGTGGATATCAGTTTCGTGTTTTTTTTTTTCATATAAAAACACTGTTTCATGTGTACTTAAATTCGTTTTTCAAATTCCATACATCATAGCTCTAGAAAATAGAAGCATTTCGTTTAGAACTTTATTTCGTGGTTTAAGCGAACAACGAAATTCACGAAAATTGGAACCCAACGAACAATAGTACTTTCACTGTAGTTTGATTCTAAACAGTAACGACAGACCTGATTGTTTCCATGCAATTGTCCCCATACAATTCATCATATTTTTATTGAATGTGTTGAGATCGCGTATATCAGGCGTGATTTTTTATTCTGCTGATTGTCTTAAAGAACTATTTACAAACGTCGATAGCGACAAAATTGTGCTATTTTCAAATTTTTTTTGTAGGGGATTCGCCCCTTTTGAATAATATCCCTGTAAGCGCTCCAGCAAATTTATTTATTTATAGATTTGGATTATACAGTAGCCTTTTGGCTACTGTATAAGTTATAGGTATGGGTACCCATTAACCGTTAAATCCTACCGCCGGTTTTTGCTATTGCCAGTACAAAGTCCGGCTGTTCCTAGTTCCTACTGTTGTTTATGTTTGACTTTTGCCTTATTTGTATGAAAAAAAAAGGAAATGGGGTAAATGTCAAGGAGACAATATCCCATATCCAGGTTAAAACTACCCAAAACATAGCCCAAATTCATTTCTAATAGGATATCAATGTTATTTATACAGCAGCTTTAGATCAAGGATACCTCAAAGGAGTTCGAAGATTTGTCATGGTCAATTTTTGTAGGAGTTCATTTTAACTTCAAAATATCGATATACAGTAGCTTTAGTTCAGGAAGATTTCAAGGGAATTAGAAGATTGTATCCTGGTTAAATAGTTGTGAGGCGTTATAACCCTTTTTACTTTGAAAAGACAAAATATTCTTGTTAGCGCCCAAATTCATTTCTATTAGGATATCAATGTTATTTATACAGCAGCTTTAGATCAAGGATGACTCAAGGGAGTTCGATGATGAGTCATGGTAAATTTTTGTAGGAGTTAAGTCCATTTTAACTGTAAAAATCTATAAATATGTGGGGGTTTCAAATTTCTGGAGCGGCGCGGATATATTGCTACTCGTAGCGCTTGTTTGAATTAATTAACTTGTAATCGTCCCGATATAGCTGAAGTTCTGCTCACTAGACGTTAAACTTGAATAAATCAATCAATCAAAATACACCCGTTACCTGAATCAGTTTACAGGGGCTCTCGCTACAAAGCTGCCAGGCGCGTTTCAAGTTGGTTGATAGGAGAATGCCCTGTCTATACGGGATAGCCAGGGAACCATCGTAACTTTGTTTGTCACATTATGTCAGTTTGTCACATAGTGGTATTTATGTTTTATTAATTTTCTTATTTGTTTGAACTGTTGTTATGCCTTTAATATTGAATAAATATAACATTATTGTTTGTCGTCTTCTTCATTTCGATATACAAATCTATGAAGTCATTGTATGAGATGCTTGGCATGTGCTGCATTAGTGCAGCAAACTGGCTCTTAAGTTGACAAAAGGTGACTTGCGTGAAATTTGTTTTTCTGAAAGCTGTCGGATTTTTTTAATTAAAGATGTGATACGTGTGTGCGTCTTTCCACTCTTCCGGGTTTCGATTGTACGTATCTAAGGCAAAAAGCACGACATTTTAATCCTAAGACACACTAGAACAACACATAGTTTTAGTCTAAACAGCGATGACCGACCTGAATGTTTTCTATGCAATTTTCCTTATACAATCCAACACATTTTAATTGAATGTGTTGATGTTTCTGATATCGGACGTAATTTTTATTCTGCTGATTGTCTTACAGACCTATTTTCAAACGTCGCTGGCAACAAAATTGTTCAATTTTTGAATATTCTTGTAGGGGTTATGCCCTTTTGTTAAATTTGAACATCGACAAAATATCATTGTAAGCGCTCTAGTAAATTTATTTGTCAATGGATTTGGACTATACAATAGCGTTCGTTCGGTAATGTTTCAATGGAATTAGAAGCTTGTGTCCTTGTAAAATATTTTTGAGGCGTTTAAACCTATTTTACTTTTGAAAATAAACACAATAGCCTGTAACCGCTCTGCCAAATTCATTTCTAATTGGATATCAATGTTATTTATACAGCAGTTTTCGCTCAAGGGAGTTCGAAGATCAGTTATGATCAAATAATTTTGTAGGAGTTAAGTCTGTTTAACTTTAAAAATCTATAAATATATTGAGTTTCAAATTTCTGAAGCGGCGCGGATATATGGCTATTTATAGCCCTTGTTTGGACTGATAAACTTGTACTGGTCCTGATATAGCTGAAATATTGCTCACTCGACGTTAAACTCGCACTAATCAATCAATCAAAATACACCTGGCACCTGAATCGGTTTATAGGGGCTCCGGCTACAAAGCTGACAGACGCGTTTCAGGTTACTGGATAGTGGAAAGCCCTGACTATGCTGGATAGCCAGGTCATAATACAAAAGCTTGACAACGAACCATTGTCAGTTTGTTTTTTGTATTGTGTTAGTTTGTCACATAGTGGTATTTTATGTTTTATTTATTATGTCGCCCCCCCCCCCCCCCNGACGTGGTCGGGACGACATATTGTTCTTTGTCTGTTTCTTTGTTATGTTATTTTTCTTTATTATTCTTTCTTTCTTCCAATGATTTTTGTCCGCCTATTATCTCAAAGATGCCTGGACATAATTCATTCATACTTGGCACAAAGTTGGACCACCATGAGGAGATGTGCATGGACAGACAAAAATTTTCAAAATGGCCGCCATTTTCAGGATGGACGACGAAATACGTCAAAATTTCAACTTTGTCCGAATGCAACGAAAATTGATTTCTAGGTAGATTTTGACACTGCGAACAAGATGGAAGGATCAAATTGGCTGTCAGGGGCGACATCAGCTATTGCTTGCAATTGCAAATCTAGTTCTTTTTATTATTTGTTTTAACGGTTGGTATGCCCTTTTTTCTTGAATAAATTTAACTTATTATTATTTTGTCCCAGACACCTGAACGATGTTTGTTGTCTTCTTCATTTCTATACACAAATCTATGAAATCATTGTATGAGTTGCTTAGCATGTGATGCATTAAAGCAGCCAACTGGTCCAAAAGTTGACAAAAGGTTACTTGCTTGGCATTTTATTTTCTTAAAGTTGTCGGATTCTTAACTTAAATGTGGATCATATCTGTTTGTTTTTTCTCTTTTTAGCGGGTTTCGACTGTATCTAAGGCAAAAAGCACGACATTTTAATCTTAAGATACACTAATTTTATCCTCAACAGTGATGACCGACCTGAATGTATTCCATGCAATTGTCCTTATACAATCCGACATGTTTTAATTGAATGTGTAGATGTTGCTGATATCAGGCGTGATTTGTATTCTGCTGATTGTCTTAAAGACCTATTTACAAAACGTCGCTGGCGGCAAAATTGTAAAATTGTTCATATTTTGTCGGGGTTATGCCCCTTTTCAACTTTGAAAATCGACAAAATATCATTGTAAGCGCTCCAGCAAATTTATTTGTCAATGGATTTGGATTATATAGTAGCTTTAGTTCAGGAATGTCTCAAGGGAATTAGAAGATTGTGTCCAGGTAAAATAGTTTTGAGGCGTTATGATAAATGCAGTTTAGGACTGCCATAATGTGGGCGAAGAAAGAAAAAGAAGATGTGGAGGCATTGTCAGACATGATCAGGTCAATTAAGTCATTAATTTTCAATTGTATCCGCGCTTGAAAACACCTATGGAAACTAGAACTCCCAGTATATTTGACGATCCTCTTGTTGCAAAAACATTGAAAACACTCCCAAAAATGTGACATGGTACCTATTGTGTTTATATGTAAGACCACTATTTAGACTGTCTTGCTAAGGAGATGGGTATGACAGTTCATCCGGATTATCTAGGACGAGATAATCACAGATCACACTTCTGTGTTAGCATCCTTCGGCATCAAAGTGGAGGAAGATCACAATTATCTCCCTTACATTTACTGGGTGCCTAAACTCCACAAGGATCCCTGCAAACAGACATTCATAGCAGGGTCTGCCAGATGCACCACTAAGCCCCTATCTAAACTCCTTACCACTTTAATGACTGCAGTTGGAGATGGTCTGAAAAGCTACTGCGAATAAGAAAAAGCCTTTTCTACGAGCGGAATGAACCAGATGTTGATTCTTAAAAAATTCGAAGATCTCCTTGAACAGCTCTCCTCAAACAGTCTCGCATACTGCAATAGCATTCAAACGTTTGATTTTTATCACCCTTCATAAACCCTTCCACATAATAAACTTATAACAGTTATTTCCGATCTGATACATCAATGTTTCTTTACCAAAAACGGAGAACGCTGGTACTCCTATCTGGAAATAGGAAAAAATAAAACATATTTTGTTAAGAACCACACTGGGTCAAACAAGTAGTATAATGAAAATGACGTGAGAAAGATGCTTGAATTTTTGATCGACAACATTTTTATACGACTGCAAAAAAATTTGCGGTCGTCTAATGGTATGGTGCTGTCGTCGTCGTCGTTGTCGTCGATGTCTGTAGACACTTTTGTTTTTGGTCAGTAACTTTAGTTTCAGTTGACCAATCCTTATGAAATTTTAACACAATGTTCCTTAGCACAAAAGGAAAGCTTCGCTCAGTTTTGGTTATTGTGGCCCCACCCGTTTAAAAAAAGGGGGCCAAAAAGTGTCAAATTTGATGTTTTCACATATTTGACTATAGAATCTTCATTAGTTATCGAATTTTGATGGGGTTTCTTTCAGTGTCCTCCTGAGGAATTTTCCAATCAGTAATATGCAAAACGGATTTCAGGTGGCATGTTCCGTTCACGAGATAAATGGGGCACACTAAGGCGAATTTCAAAAAAAATTAATTTATTTTATATTTAGTCCGATTTTAATGCAGTTTTTTCGCAGTGGATTCCTTATGAAAAATTAACATAGCGCTACATCGTTAGACTTTTGACAATTTGTTTCTTTTCCAAGCTATGATTGGCCAAACGGGGCAAAGATTGCAAACATGCAGATTACCTTAAATGTTTATTTTTCATCCGATTTCAATGGGATGTTTACCTGCGTCACCAACGGTGACCGCATGTCTAGGAGCCGCTCGACTCCGTCCGTCCGTCTGTCTGTCCGTCCGTCCGTCCGTCCGTCCGTCCGTCACGCTTTGGGGGTACTAAGTTTGTGTTATCTGAAACTCAGACACCTTTTACCCGATACCTTTGAAACTTTGCACAGTTGTTCTGAACACATTGAAGATGTGCACCTTCCGATTTGGAAAAAAATTGTGGAATTTATTTTGTTGAACTTAGTCATTTTTTCATCAAATTTTAACATTACAGTACTGAGTTTGTGTAATCTGAAACTCTGACACCTTATACCTGATGCTTTTGAAACTTTGCACAGTTGTTCTGAACAAATTGAAGATGTGATCCTCCCCTTTTGGTGAGATTTAGATAAAAATTTTCGCATTTATGCATGGTTGAACTTAGTAATTTTTTCATTAAATTTTAACATTACAGTACTGAGTTTGTGTAATCTGATACTCTGACTCCTTATACCTGGTGCTTTTGAAACTTTACACAGTTGTTTTTGACACATTAAAGATGTGCACCTCCATTTTGGGCAGATTTGAAAAAAAATGTCGAATTAATGCATTGTTGAACTTAGTCATTTTTCAGCATATTTTAACATTACAGTGCCTTTGACCAGGTGAGCTTTTGCCATCACTCGGCGTCCGTCGTCTGTCGTCCGTCCGTAAACTTATATTCAAAAATCTTCTTCTCTGAAACTACTAAGCCAATACTTACCAAACTTGGCCTGAATCATCACCAGGGTATGTTCATTCAAGTTTGTGATTTTTATGTCCGTAGACCAAACAACATGGCCGCTGTTACTAAAAATAGAACATAGGGGTAAATTGCTGTGTTTTGCAAATTACTCGAAAACCGTTACAGATATCAAAAATCTGACACTTGGTAAAAATTATCAGCATGATGAGATCTACCCACTGTGCAAGTTTGATGAAAATCTGAAATTCCATCTCGGAGTTATAGCCCTTTTTCGTAAAATTTTCTAAATTTTTGCATTTTTTATTTCAAAAAGTGTAACAGATAGAGGTCAAGTGTAGTGTAAATTGCAAAAATGTTCAGCATATCAAGATCTACCCACCCTGAATTTTTAAAGAAAATCCATAAACCCTTGTAGGAGTTATTGCCCTTTTTTCACAGATTTTTCGTCTTTTATTTCCAAAACTATAGATGATGAAGGTTAAGTGTAAATTGATAAAATGTTTGCCATGTTGTGGCAACTTCAAAACTGGTGTTGAAAATTCTTCATTGACTGCCATTTTCAAAATGGCCACCAAAAAAGGCGGGAAAATTCAACATTGTCCGATTTCAATGAAATTTGGTTTCCAAATAGATATTGATATTGCGACTTCAAAACCTGTGTTGAAAATTGTTCGTTGAACGCCATTTTAAAATAGCCGCCACAAAAGTCGGGAAAATTCAACATTGTCCGATTTCAATGAAATTTGGTTTCCAAATAGGTATTGATATTGCATCTTCAAAACTGATGTTAAGAATTGTTCGTTGACCGCCATTTTCAAAATGGCCGCCAAAAAAAGGCGGGAAAATTCAACATTGTCTGATTTCAATGAAATTTGGTTTCTAAATAGGTATTGAATTTGCAACTTTAAAACCGATGTTAAAAATTGTTCATTGACTGCCATTTTCAAAATGGCCGCCAAAACAGGCGGGAAATTTCAACATTGTCCTATTTCAATGAATTTTTTTTTGTCCAATAGATATTGATGTTGGGACTTCAAAACCGATGTTGAAAATTGTTTGATGACCGCCATTTTCAAAATGACGTCTCGATTTCAAAACTGGTGTCAAAAGAGGTCCTTACCAAGAATGTTTTTTGTCAAAAAAGCCCAACAAAGAAATGTAGTAAAACATGATCAGACTTTAAATACTATTCAAGATGTTGGTGGTGTTCGAGGTCTGAAGATCAACTGTATAACTTACAATGTTACCATGATTGTGGCAACTGAAAGCCAGGTGAGCGATACAGGCTCCTGAGAGCCTCTAGTTTGTGTAATCTGAAAGATTAACATCTCTGACTAAATACCTTTGGAAGTTTTTACTGTTGTTTGAACACATTGGTGATGTGAACCTCCCCTTTAGGCCAGTTTTGATGTAAAAAAAATGTCAAATTTATCTATTATTGAACTTGTACTTTATTCTATCATATTATATCATTATGGTACTCAATTTTTGTCCAGAAACGTTGCAGAGTTTTGAACGCATTGACCATGGAAAGCTATTCTTGAATTTTTGCATTGCTTTCATATATTTTCTCATAAAGATTCAAAGTATGTGTTTATTTGAAACTCAGGTATATGGTTTTCACCTTTGCTGAAGTGATATGGACTATTTTCTTTTTATGCTTTGTTCAACTTTGTACATTTAGTTTTGTTTTTTTTCTTCTTTTTTGTCTAATACAGTAATAGGGTTGAACTTAATACAATCTCAATTATAACTTGCATTTGAAGAATTTTTGGAAATAAGGTAAATGAATACTTGTTTGAATTGGTAAACCTATACATGACATTCTGTTAGATTGAAAAAAAAACACTTTCTAAGTTGAACATGAGTGACGGTGACGCAGGTCCAGACATGTAATTGGTCTTGTTTTCTTTAGATTCCTCACAATAACGGTAACATCGGTATTTTGTTATTTATTGTAAGCTTTCAGTTGTATGTCAACGGATTTGGTGTAGCTCTTACCGTTTCCTAGCTATTAGGGGTCAAAGGGGCCTAAATTGCAATTTTTAGAAATATGTAAAATCTTTATTTTACATCAGACTTTCTTTGGATTCCTCTCAATGTAACCTTTCAGTAGTAATAAAGATAATGGATTTGATATAGCTCTTACCGTTTCCGAGCTATTAGGGGACCAAGGGTCAAAATTTCAATTATTAGAAATATGTTAAGTCTTTACTTTTCACTAGATTTTGATGGGATTTTTTATCTTTAGATTTTTCTCATTTTAAGTTTTCAGTGATATGACAGTATACTTTGCGTTGCTCTTTGGTTTCCAAGCTATAATGGGTCAAAGGGGCCAAATGACAATATTTCAAAATATGTGAAATCTTTATTTTTCATTGGATTTCAACCTGCAGAGATTTTTCTTTGGATTTCTCTTGATGGTAGTCAACAGAATTTCATAGCTCCTAGTAATAAGGGATTAAAAGGGCTAACTTTTATTTTCACTAGTTTGTTTCCAGTTAATTAAGGTGTCAAGGTCCTTATTCTGTCCAGCAAATTACTGTGTCCACATTCATTTTATTTTACACTTGTTCAAATTTCAGTGGTCGAAATGCTGCGGTCGTATCATGCTGCGCTCGGCGTAGCCCTTTATTGTTGAATGTGGAGGCCGCGTTTTTCAACAGACAATAGGGATTCCTATGGGAACGAATTTGCCACTTTTAGCAAAATTTTTACAAGGGCTAAAACAACAGAAGCAAAAACAACTAGGCCAGACTATTAATTTTAGCTTCAGATATATAGACGATGTAGTTTCTCTTAATAACTCAAGATTTAAAGAATATTTTTATCGCATCTACCCCAGTGAACCTAAATTAAGAGACAACCGATACAACCAATTCTGCTTCATACCTTGACCGTTTATTATACATTGACGAACATGGACGTCTGAAATCTAGGTTATATGACAAACATGATGATTTTGACTTCCCAATTGTGAACTTTCCCCTTCTCAGCAGCATAATACCTACATCCCCAGCATATGGAGTTTATATTTCACAATGCATACAGTTACTTTGTGGAAAGAGAAAAAGCACTGTCACAAAAACTACTGAGTCATTGATATGTTCAGCAGTTGTTACTTTCATCCCTTCAGAAATTCTTTGGCCGTCGCAACGACATCATAGATAGATATGAAATGTCAGTGTCATAAATGAAAACGGACATTTTCAGCTAGATTCACGTCTTTTTAGATTTGACGTTACCGGTTTTGACTTTACCTTGGATTGACCCACTGACAGTGTGACGGTGCTGTACACAGAGCAGGATTGACCCACTGTCAGTGTGACGGGTGCTGTATACAGAGCATGACATGCTTACCCTTCCGGAACACCTGGGTTTTGTTGTTCAACGTGTCGTTATTTTAACGCAGCGTTAAATGTAACGAGTCGCTAAAAATAATAACGAGTCGTTATTTAACGATTCGCTAAGATTCTGTTGCTGAAAAAAAAATTTGCGCAGCGATAAAGTAATCACTGCGTTAAATTTTAACCATTCGTTAAATCTTGTAATTAAATAAATAATAACCTATAATGCATTGTTCAGTTTATTTCCTGCTAACAAAATGGCTGAAATGTGCTAAACACAGAACATGCAGAAACTGAAAAGGCTAAAAAAGCTAACTTTTCTGTATCAGAAGAAAATATTATCCAGGAGAAAGTAGCAAAGCATATTTTAATTTTTAAATGGAAAAATAAATAATTTAATAACAGACAAACAAACAAGAAAGATATGAATGATATCACACAGAAAGTGAATGTCCTTGGTGTTGCTGTAAGAACATCGAGTGAAGTGAGGAACTAATAGAGGAACACAACACGTGAAGCCAAATCTGTATATACATGTACAAATTACAAGAATGGGCAGAGAAAGATAGGTGGTGGGCCTGCACCGAAAAAAACCTAGTGCAGCAGTAGAAAATGTTACCAATATTTCAGGACACTGCATCCATTAGAGAGGTTCCAGGTGGACTGGAGACCAGAAGTTTTGAAAACGGTAAAAGCATACATAATACCCTATAACACAGTTGATATCATCTCGCCATATCAAGTTTCATCCATTCATCAAACGCGTTGAATTTACCTTTATTATTTTATTTCCACTGGCTCTAGCAGTATAAATGTATTAAGATCCCAAATAGAATGAAATTTTTTAACATGTATTCCGTTTCAGTTCAAAAGAATATTCATTGTGAATGTAAACTGTACAATATAAAGGCCGTCTGCTCGCAACTTGGATATTGAAATCACGTGACATAATCTACTTTCTGTTTCACTCTTAATCGAATATACCCTCTTACTGAATATGGCATGCCTTATTTAGACAATGTTGTAAAACACAATCACTGCTTATTGTTAAATTCGGGTACATTTTGTGCGTATTTCAATATTTTGGGAGTAAAATGATTGTTTACAATGCAACGTCTTCTAATTCCTCCTTGTTATCCACTACTTTCAGTCTTCACTAACCAGTCCAAAATAGTAAATCTGAAACAACTACGGTCTTCATTGCGATTTCAGGATTGCCGGACATCTACTTCCTGTTTACCGACTTAGTTAATTATCGAAATTTTTTGTCAATCGTAGAAACTTTTCGTAACAATTTTCTCAGAAACTGCTCATCACTGCAACTTGAAATTTTGTATTCAAGTTTAGATTGATGTTCTATACCGCAAGTAGCGATTTCAAGATTGTTGGACATCTGCTTCCTGTTTACCAACTTAGCTAATTTTGGATATCTTGTTACCCAAATTTCACAAAATTTTCAGTACTCGACGGAATTTTGCAATTATAACGTTTTTTGTGACAATTTATATTTGGGATCTTCTGCTCCAATGGAAAGTGGGGGTATCATTTTGTGGCCCTCAAGGCCACAGTTCCTCTAGTTTTCCCCATAAACTGTGAAAGTACGATTGTTCGTGGGATTTAATATTCGTGGATTTCGTGGTTCGCTTAAACCACGAAATTCCGTTCCCCACGAAATACATTTTTCCTAACGTTTTCATGATTTGAATTCGAAACCACGAATTTAAGTACCCAGGAAATATTGATAATTATGAAAACCACGGAAATTAATATCCACGAATAGAACTACTTCCACAGTACACTATGCCACAGGGGCTAGGCTCGTTAAATGTTAAAATAATACTATATTTTAACATTTAACGACCCTAGCCCCTGTGAACTATGCTAGGAAATTTTATTGAGCCATTCTTTTTTCTGATAGACAGGTTCAGGGCCAGATTATTTTTTTTTCAAGGCAGATGCTGGGCACTGATAGAGAATCTTTTTGGGCAAAAATAGGTGCCAAAAATTTGTTTTCTGAAAAAAAACCAGCACCCCCCTCTGGAAATAAAAAAAAACAAGCTCCACCCTGAAAATCTAATGACCCGTGCCTAAAACCAGCCCCTCTACAAATCTAATGGTCCGTGCCTAAAGACTGAAGAAATCTCAACTACTATTAACATGCTTTTGACAGCAAGGTCCACCAAGAATAATCTGCAAGGCAATTTATCGGAGATAAACGTTGTTGAAATGAAATATCATTTGAATAAATTGAAAGATCGGACTATTTTATAACATGTTTAATAGAATACATATATGAAATTGTAAATCCTTTCACTAAAAATTCTTAAAATATATGTTGCAATTTTAGACAGAAAAAAGAACCGACTAAGGTCAAGGTTCAAAATTTTAACTTGTTGATAAGTTTAGCCAAAAATAAAAACACATGTCAAATGTAGAAGCCCAATCACTTGGTAATCACAAGGTATACCCATTGATAAAGCTTTAAAAAGTAAGTCAAATGCAAAGAACAGGGTCACAAGGTCAAAATTTAGGCATCAATTAAAAGCTGTTATCACAAGCAATACTTATATTAATAATGAAAACTTTTTCACTTGCCATTTAAAAGATATACCTAATGTCAAAGCTCTTAATGGAAGGCAATAAGCCAAGGTCAAGGTCACAAGGTGAAAATTTTTAGGAAAGAAATAACCTAAAGACAGTTATATACCAAATATACATATATTAAGTAATAAAATACATTGCTGAGATTTTCAGAAGAATTATTCTCTAATTTCTGTCCTGTTTTCACGTATCCTGAACAGTTGGAGAAACATGTTTCTCCTCTCTAGAGAGAATGTCGTTCTCGGCAAGTGATTGGATGAAATTCAATTATGACGTCAGACATGATTCCCGGTTTTCGACTTTACCATTGTGACGGCATGAAAAAAGGCGACCATGCCTGATGACGTCACGCTCAAAGAACACATTTATTTCGGATCACTCTCGATAGTTAAATTTTCAAATATTTTAAACGCTCGGCAAGCCTTGCGTTTAAAAATTTGAAAATTTAACTATCTCTAGTGCAGAAATGTCGTTTCTCACTCGATGCGATTGTGGATTCTAAATTTAAACAAAGGTCAACACCAATTATTCTGGAAATCAAAGTTCTCATGGAAACCGCTAAATTATATGCACAACTTGTCATCTGATTTGGTCGTTTATGGAGTGAAAAGTAAATATAAAGTAAATAAAACAATTAAGATTTTATTTTTAAAATTTTGAAGTCTACAACCAATTTCATTGATGGTTATCTAATACCGATAATGTCTAAATCCATACACTTTGTAATGCAAAAACAAAATTGGAATTATATGTGTAATTATTTATATGATTTGGTTTTTTATGGTGTTAAAAATAAAGAAAATGTACAATGTTGGTAAAACAATTAAGATTTTGTTTAAAGAGTTATTATTTTGAAGAATAATCAATTTCTATAGATGGTTTTCCAATACTGATAATATGTCTACTGGAGGAATGAAGAAGCATGACGAAATTATATGGGCAACTTTTAATGAATGTATAGTCTTTTTTGGTGTGAAAAGTACATACAATGTATAAAGTGAGAAAAACAATAAAGGTTTTATACAAAAAATTTACAATTTTGAAGAATAGTCAAATTTTTTAGTTGGCTTTCCCATACCGATAAAGTCTTAGTCCATGTACATGTACTATAATAATGCAAAAAATTGAAATTATATTAAATTTTGCAATTTTTAACTGATTTTGGTCTTTTATGGTGTGGAAAGTAAATAAAATATATTCAGTGGGCTTTTTGTTTAAGAATGACTAATTTTATAGTTGGTTATCCCATACTTATAATGTCAAAATCCATACACTAGAGTAATGCACAAGATAGAAATTATATGGGAATATATTTATCAAATTTAGTCTTTTATGATATGAAAAGTAAATATAATAAATAAAGTGAGTAGAACAATTAAGATTTTTGTTTAAATGTTTTCAACAGAGGAGAATAGGCCAGTTTAATAGTTGGTTAACCCATACTGATAGTGTCTAAATGCAAGAACTGAATATAATGGGAAAAGAAAAAAAAATATTATGCATATCAAGTTTGGCTTTGCATTCAGAAATGTTATCTAAAAATGTTTAGGTCCCATGCACATTTTGACTGAAAAAAAATCTTGTCCCATGACCCTGACCCTGAAAAAATGCATGTCCTACAGTTATTTGCACAGGGTCCATGCCTTGATAAATGTTGACCAGTCCCTAATTTCAGAGTGATTTTTATCTGATAGATCTATACATTCACATAATTTTCTGCTGCATTTCTGAAACTGATTTTTATGCCCCGCCACGTAGTGGAAGGGGCATATAGATTTACCCTTGTCCGTCCGTACGTACGTACGTCCGTCCCGATGTTAAGTTTTGCGTATATGTCCATATATTGGCAACCTCTTGTAGTATTTTGATAATATTACATCAATACATGCACCTTGATTAGTACTACCAGATTCACTAACAATTAGGGATCCATGACCTACATTTTACGCTTGAGTGACTTTTGTTAAATTTTGCGTTTCTCAACAACTACGCATTATACCAATATGATGTTTCATCAAATTAATTGCCTTGATGATTACTACCCAAAACATTGACAGTTAGGTAGCTTTGACCCATATTTTACGCTTGGGTGACTTTTGTTAAATCTTGCGTTAAGGTCCATTTCTCATCAACAACACATTATACCAATATGATGTTTCATCAAATAAATTGCCTTGATGAGTACTACCAAATACATTGACAGTTAGGTAGCTTTGACCTATATTTTACGCTTGAGTGACTTTTGTTAAATTTTGTGTTAAGGTCCATTTCTCAGGAACTACAAATTATACCAATATGATGTTTCATCAAATTAATTGCCTTGATGAGTACTACCTAAAACATTGACAGTTAGGTAGCTTTGACCTATATTTTACGCTTGAGCAACATTTGTTTAATTTTGCGTTAAGGTCCATTTCTCAACAACTACACATTATACCAATATGATTTTTCATCAAATTAATTGCCTTGATGAGAACTACACAAAACATTCACAGTTAAGTAGCTTTGACCTCGGTATTTAGTTATTTGAGTGATTTTTGTTAAATTTTGTGTTTAATGGGGAAAAAGGATTTGGAGTAAATGCACATGAGACAAAGTCTCTACAAATACATCGTAAAAAACATGCAAAGGAACAACGCTTTTATTGTTGTTCTTCATCTAGTCCATTCCTCAACAACTACGCATTGCACCAATGTGATGTATCATCAAATTAATTGCCTTGATGAGTACTACACAAAACATTGACAGTTAGGTGGCTTTGACCTATATTTTACGCTTGAGTGACTTTGTTGAATTTTGCATTTAAGATTGTTTGTCATCAACTTAACATGCCATCCCAATGTTGTTGCATCTAAATAAATCAACTTGATTAGTACTATCCAAATCGAGGCCAATTAAGTGTCTTTGACCTACATTTTACTCTTGAATGACTTTAGGTAAATTTTGTGTTTTACATACTTTTCTCAACAGGTATACAACATATTATGATGTTTTATGAAATTACTAATCTTTGTGAGAACTACTCAATTTTTTGGACAATTTGTTGACTTTGACTTCCATTTCATGCTTGAATGACTCTTTTGAATTTTTGCATTAGGTCCATTTCAAACAGCTACATGTTAAATTGGGGAATACTGCATAATTCAAGGATAATTTCATAACCTGACCAATATTTAATGTTTAAATGACTTTAGTATGGTATTTTTGTTACTTTGCATTATTCAACAAAAGTTTATTGAACAATCATCTGTAATAGTACTTCCTGATGATTCAGTGACAGGGAACTAATTTTTATGCCTGATTGACTTGCGTTATCTATTGTCATAAATTTGTCGGCGGGGCGTCCGTGTCTTACAGACACATTCTCTAGTTTATGCTTAACCCACGAATGTGGAAGGGGCATATAGTGTAAACCCTTGTATGTCAGTACGTCTGGTTAAGTTTTGTGTTTAAAGCACATTTCTCAAAAACTGTTGGAGGTAGAAAAATAATAGTAGGCCAGTAGGTAGATATTTGATAGTACTACAGAGTTCACTATGTAGTTTGACTCTTTGACCTACACATCATAGATATTGGTATATTTCATGATATGCTAAAAATGCAGTTTTCACCTGTTTTCTAAGATGGTGATAGAAGTCTTACCTACAAGTTATAGACCAATATCTGTTTTACCAACCATTTCTAAGCTAACGCCATGTTCAAAAACATTTTTAACATTTTTAAACGTATCTATTCAAATTTAAGGTGTTCCTTCCAGCATAGTCAAGATTTAGACCAGGGCATTCATGTCAAACAGTGCTTGTAAATATTATTGACAAGTTTTTCGAGAAAATGAATAATTGTAATTTAAATATTGCCATCTTTTTAGATCTAAGGAAAGCTTTTGATGTTGTTGATCACGAAATTCTGTGACAAAAATAAGCAATATATGGGCGTATTGATAAATCAGTAACATTTATGAGGTCTTATTAACGTGATAGAAACCAACAAGTTCAAATTGGAAATATTTAATCTGAAACAATTATCTGTTGAATTTGGTGTACCACAAGGGTCAATACTAGGACCTCTTTTATTCATTTTGTATATAAATGACTTGCCATTACATATAAGACACTGTAAAACTGATTTACTATATATGCAGCTGGCAGAGACATTATTGAATTACAATGTAACTGATTGTTACAACGAGATCTGAATGAAATAGAAAAATGGTGTGAGAACAATAAGATGTTTGTAAATACTAATAAAACAAAATGTATGGTAATAGGAACAAGACAACAAATTTCTTCACAATCTTCTGATCATTCATGCACTATAAACTCACAGACTTTGCAAATTTACTGTGAGAAATTATTTGGAATAAAACTTGATGCGCATCTGAGCCGGTTACATCAGGTTGACCACTTATGTTCCAAACTTGCTAGTCGTATCTCTCTTCAGGGACTCATTTTATGAATGATTGACCTGGATTAATCTGTTGCAGTCAATTTATTGGCGGGACATCCGTGTCTTATAGGCACATTCTCTAGTTTATTTATCATTTCAAAATTTTTCCTTTGGCTTAACAGTGGTTTTTGTATTCTTTACATGTTGTTCATGCATATTTTTGTGGGGGTGGGGGAATAGCTGAATAAATTTTTGAAAACATTATCTTTGAGTAATTATTTTCTTAATGTGATATTTGTAGCCCTTTTATGGTTGCTTTCTGTCAGTAACATCAAATCTGTGTTGTACATTAACACATTATGATATGCTGTGCAGTGATGTAGTGTTATTAAATTTATGTATGAGCGTACACGAAGCCATCGCCTAAGTATCAGGATACCAGAAATAAACACCCAGAAAAGCTATTATGAATCGAAACCAGTATAAAGGTGAAGGACAGGGAAAGGCACATATTTTGACCTGAAATGCATACCTTGTTGGTCACAGATTGCTTGGACATTTATGCTGTGAAATCCTTTTCTGTTTACATAAGCAGGTTCGTCCTCAATTGGTGCCTGAATACGGACATGAGTGCATGAACCCAATCACGTTGGAAAATCTTGCCTTTTCATAAAATCCCTGTTTGATGTTGTTCTGTCTCTGTTGGGATGGCAACTTGATTAATAACTAAATACCGAAGTCACTGTAAATTTACATTCTGCATATGCGCATTTCGACAACTTATGTCTCATCAGTGCAGATTAAATCAAAACACTTGGAAATCAATGAACCGAAATATGTGTAAACGCTGATAGAGAACAAATTACCAACAGGATCTAAATAGGAAAGCCAAACTCAGCTAAGGACAGAGCTATGCAAGAGGGAGATACTCCTTAGGTTTGAACAAAATTTTCTTAAATTTAGATATTGCAAATTTTCAAATATAATCGGTTTTCGGGCCAGCACCGAAGTACTGGCTACTGGGTTGGTGAATACCCTCGGGGACTTACAGTCCACCAGCAGTTGCATCGACCCAGTGGTAACAAATAACTAAATACCGAAGTCACTGTAAATTTACATTCTGCATATGCGCATTTCGACAACTTATTAAGAAATCCTTCATCTGAACTAAAAAGTCTGTAACGGATGAAACGACCCTCGATACAGTTGATATATCGAAACCCATGGTGTCACCAATGACCTGCAATTGACTGCTACATCTATAAAACCTCAATGCAATCATGACTTGCTGTTCCAACGACAATGCGGTCTCTGCTTCCTGGTTCCCCTCAGCAAACTTTCTCTACGTTCAACTGCCAAAAAGTTGATGGTGTCTGGTCAAAATCTGTATCTCTGCCTTATCTGTGTGAGGAATTAAAGCCCCTGTACACCCTTTCTCTCTTCTGTCTTGGTATGTGTAAAACAAAAGCAGCCATATTATTTGAAACAAAACAAGCGATTAAAATTTAATCAACAAATAAAAGGTCGATTAAATTTAACGACTGGTTAGAAATTTTAAACGACAAATAAATATAACGACAAGTTGAACAATTGTAGTGATTAAATTTAATCAAGTCATTATTTATATTTAACGCTGCGTTTAATTTAACGAAAAGTTGAACAACAGAGCCCTGTTATCACCCTCGGTTTTTATGGTATTTCACACTGTCAGTGTTTTAGTTTTTTGTGATGTCATGTATATTTTAGTTTTGTCTTCGTTAATGATGTTTGTGGTACCGATTGTTCTTGTTATTGTCTGAATACTAAAGAGATTTACAGAAATTTCCCTAAAATTTTACCTTGATATTGTTTAAAGGTTAGAGAAACAACGGCAGTAGAATACCGAAGGAACAAAGGAGGGAAATCCACAAAAATCGGAGTCCAAAGACATGGCTAAAACGAGAATACAGAAAACAATTGCACCAGACACAACACAATGACGTTAGACAGACACAAAGCACCGAAATAAAAATCACAACATTAAAAAAAAGGCACTCACAGTGTGAACTCTAGTGAAACTGAGACTGACATCAGGTGCTCTGGAAGGGTAAGCATTCCTGCTCTGTTAACAGCACCCGTCACACTGTGAGTGAGTCAATCCAGGAAAATGTCTAAGTCGGTAGTCAAATCCGGGAAGACGTGAATCTAGCTGAAAATGTCCACTTTCATTTGAGAATCTGACACGTCAGTAACACGTACCATGGATTTTTACTGGTTTTGTCTACGGGTTAGAAAGTGACACTAACCGATCAGCTACTAAACAGATTTTCAAAACCCATAAATACCTTACTGATTGTGTGACGGATGGTGTATACAGGGCAGGACAAGCTTGTCCTTCCGGAGTACCTGATGTCACTCTGTTTTTTTCAGAGATCACACTGTTAGTGCTTTAGTTTTTATGTTGTATTTGTAGTGTTTTCGTGTTTTGTGGGCATGTATTGTCTTTGGTCTTCCATCTTCTTGTGTTCTTGCTTTTGCCTTTTTTCTGAACTTTGATTTATGTAATCTTGTTTTTGTTCCTTCGATATTCTACTGCTGTTGTTTCATATAAACAAGATGTTTCAGTTTTGTGTATGTAATTATGTCATTTCTGTCATCATGTGTGGTCCTATCGATTGTATCATCAACGTAATCTGCATGGTCACTGTCTCTTCCATCCGAATGGTATTATTTTCATCACATTGAAAATTTATTTAAAATAACTAAAATTTTAAAATTCAAAGTCTCGACATCTCCTTACAGAACTTTTAATAGCAGTGGCAGTATTATGAGAGATAGAAGTCAGTATCTTTCAGGTCTTACCGATGAGACATTTGTAACGAATTATCACCTCCAGGCCTCATTCAGCCCTAGATCGGTTTTCAGCAAGACGATTGGTACTATAGTAATGTGATATATGAATTCGGAGTATCTTCTTTCTTCTAAATAGTATGGTTACGCTGTGAACATGAAATCTGTTACCTTTACGAAGTCTGGTTCAGTGCGAGATGTGTTATTTCATTTCATCTCGATGTTTTTGACAAACAAGTTCGTATTTTGTTACGTTTGTCACAAACAATTGATGTAACATTTCATTTTTGATTTGAAAGCTTTTCATGTTTTTTTGTATTTCTGTTCACATTCAATGTTTCAGTTTGTATTTTATGTGTGAATGTCATTAAGTTATCATAATTTCGTGCATTTTAGTTCATGGTACTGACCCGAAAACAGATCATATAGAAATTTACAATATCTAAATTTTACAAAAATTAAGTGACCCTCATACATAGCTCTGTCATTGGCTGAATTTTATATCCTTTTAGATATTTGTTCTCTATCAGCTTTTACACGTTTTTTTTTTGGTTTTTGGACTCCCAAATGTTTTGGTTTGATCTGCACTGATGAGACATGAGTTGTCGAAATGCGCATATGCAGACAAATAAATTGGCAGTAACTTTGGTGTTTTGTTGCTCATGTAACATGTTGTATTTTTGATGAATTAATCGCATTTTTGTTGTCTTTATTGGCCCTTTTACAGGTTTTTGCTGCTGCTGCGGCGCCATATACGAGGCATAATAGCTGCTATTGCTACTGTTGTTGCGCCACATACCAGGTATAATTGCTGCTGCGCCAAATACAAGGTATAATTGCTACTGCTTCGCCATTTGCAAGGTATAATGGCTTCTGCTGCTGCTGCGTCATATACGTGGTATAATTGCTGCGATGTGGCGCTGCTGCGCCAAATTTGACGTATATTTGCTGCGCCATGGCGCTTCTACGCCAAATATGACGTATAATTTCGCGCTTGTGCCAAATTTTGATAATATGTTTAAGCTTGTTTACATGAATATCATTATGTTTTACCTTTTGTGTCACTTGATGTTGATGTTGTGTTCTGATGTCAAAGTTTACATTTGTATTCATATTTTGTTGTAATTGTGTTCATAGTTAACGTTGTGTGTTGTGTTTTCTTGTATACATTCATATTAATGGAATAAAAAAGATAACAGGAAACACCTACAATGGCCGAAAAACATAGCCACATGCCAGAAAGTAAATAGGAATTGCACAAGAAAAAACCCACAATAAAAATACAAAAGACAAACATAAACAACGATAGGAACTCGGGACAGCCGGACTTGGTACCGGCACCAGCAAAAGCCAGCGGTAGGGTTAAACCGGTTTATGGGTACCCAAACCTCCCCTTTCTCTGTCCCGTTTCCCTATAGTAGAATAAACATACGAATAAAACCCATACAGGTAGACTACTAACTCCATGACCGCAATCTAGAAAGGAAAAATGGGGGAACAAAACGTAATTTTGAAAGATGGGTCAAAGAGTGCTCGCCGCTAAACTGCCTGCTAGCTCAAGGAGCCTAGTCTGCTGGTAAAACACTGTCGCACTACGGAAGGAAAATCAAATTCAAAACTCCCAATGGGTTTGGTAAAGAATCATCATGCATTTCAGTAGACATCGGCAGTATCAGTGAGAGGCCAGTATGTGTGTAAAATCCTCAGGTCATTGGATCCCAAATAATGCCCATATGCTGTGTCAATTCATGTGATCTTTTATTACTGATGCTTTCATATGTGGTTCATTTGTCTCCAATGTCATGTTTTCATACTTTTTGTCACTCCATGTCGATGTTTAGACTTCTTTATTTGTATTTGTTGTTCATATCAGTGTGTTTTCATGTGCTGCATCACTTCATGTTGATCTTTTACCATTTATGCATTGTTCGTATTGTCTTCAATATCAATTTGTTTTCATAGTTTGCGTCAATATACATCGGCAAACGAATACCGAAGCAAGGACGAGGAAAGGGGAAATTCTAGAATCATAAATCACACATCACGGCAATTCACAGCAACACGAATTGAGACAGTATGACAAAGAAAAAACAAATAAACAAATATGAACAAGAACACAAAAAAACTTGAGCACTAGCAGTGTGAACCCCTATAAAAACTGGTATCATCAATTCATGGTCATGGTCATGGATGACGTTATGTTAAAACTTTATGATTTAGTGTTATTATTTGTGTTAATGATCCTATGAGTACATGTTCTATACTACTTTATAGTCAAAGTTAACGTTAAGTTTATGATTTGGTGTTAACATTCATGTCAATTTTCATATGTTGTATCATTAAAAGTTGAAATCTATGTTTGTATTTGTAGTTTATATTGTCTTCAATATCAAATTGGTTTCATATTTTGATGTGATTGTGTCAGTTTTAACAAGTATTTAATGTTATACATAAGTTTGGTTTCTATAAATGTCAATAAATATTGATGCTTTGTTATATTTGTGTTCATATTTTACGTATCGTGTTATGTTTTCCTGTAGCAGTTCATATCAATGTCATATCAATGTATTTGATGTTTTGCATCAGTTCATAGTTATAGCTGACGTATGTTTCAACTTTAGGTATTTCAGTTCACATTAGTTTTCATATTGTTTTTGGTATCAATTTGGTTTCACTTGATATTTATTTCCACTTGTTATCTAAGCTATATGACAAGTGTAATGATTTTAACTTCCCAATTGTGACTTTTCCATTCCTTAGCAGCGACATAGCTACCTCTCAAGTCTATGGAGTGTACATATCCCAGTTGATTCGATACTGTCGAGGATGTAGTTTGTACAGCGATTTTTTGAACAAAGCAAAAACGCTGTCCGGAAAGCTCCTTAGACAGGGATTTGTTCAGCCTATGTTAATTTCACTCCTTAAGAATTTCCATGGCCGTCACCATAACATTATTGAAAGATATGACGTGTCAGTGTCCCAAATGTAAGCGGACATATTTAGCCAGATTCACGTCTTCTCGGATTTGACTATACTGATTTTGACCTTTTCCTGGATGACTCACTTACAGTGTGACGGGTGCTGTTAACAGAGCAGGACATGCTTACCCTTCCGGAGCACCTGATGTCACTCTCAGTTTCATGGGAGTTCACACTGTGAATGCCTTGGTTGTGAATGTTGTGTTTTTTATTTCTGTGCTTTGTAGCTGTCTTACGTCATTTTTTCTGTGTTTTCCCTTTTGCAATGTCTTTGGACTTTTGTAAATACTACTTCCATGTTCCTTCGGTATTCTACTGCAATTGGATCATAACTTAGTGCTTCCATTTTGTGTTCATAATCATGGATAACGTTAGGTTCCTATCAATATCAGTAAGAGATCTTTTGTTATATGGTGATAATAGTTGACGTTTCATTATGTCTTCAATGAATCATGATATCCATCAGTAGTGTTAGGGTAACAAATAAGATAAGACTAGGGTAAGGTTGAGGGATAGTTTAGACTTAGCCATGGTTAGTTTAGCCAAAGGTAAAGGGCATGAGTAATGTTAGACTTCATTAGGGAATAGGGTATGACAACGTTTAAGTTTTGTTTACGCTTTCTTCGGCTATGGTAAGAACTACTTTTATCATTTATGTCGGGAATGGTAGTTATGGTTTGCATAAAGGTTATCATTATAAGCGTTAGCATCTTATTGATCATTTGGATCATTTTATCCCTGGATTTAGTATTTATTATTACGGTTAGGGGTAATAATAGGGTTAGGGTTATTATAAGGGTAAGGGTTCAAATATGTTGTTTCTGTTTAGGATTGCACAGTGATACATACAACATCAATCGGGATTGGTTATGTTGAAGATTACATCATCATTAAAGTTTAGGTTCATTAAGATCATAGCTTAAGATTAGGGTTAGGTTAAAGTCTAGGACTTAGATAAGAGGTTAATGTAAAGGTTAGGAATAGACACATTCTTCTATGTAAGGTCAAAAACATTATTTGGATTATGATCATTTATTTCTTTAAGGTTTTGAATTATCTTATCGTTAGTTGTAAGGGTTGAGATTATGTGAAGTATTTGAACATTAGTATGGTCAGGATTGGGTTTATCTAGGGTTAGTTTAGGATAAGGGTGGTCAGATTTCTGTTAGAGAAAGGTGATGATTAGAAAAGGGTTAGGGAATGAGATTGGTTTGGAATATTTTGAGATTGCTTTGTTGCAAAAATAAAGGCTTAAGTTACACATTCAGTTTAATGGTTAAGTATTATTTATGTCATTTTGATTAGGATCACATATATTTTCAGGAATCATGATTGGATTACAATTATCATTGGGCTTCAGGTTAGGGTTATTATTAGGTTAAGTGAGGGTAACATTCATTATAAGGGTTTAGGTTCAGGATCGTTCCAAAAGTTACATACATGTACAGTATATTATATGTTTAAATAGAATTATTACATGTTTAGGATACCATGCATTTTTACGGTTGGGTTTATTAGGATTAGTATTTAGAATTAGAGTAAGGGTTTGTTTAGTATTTAGAATTAGGGTAAGGGTTAGTTCAGTATTAAGAATTAGGGTAAGGGTTGGTTCAGTATTTAGAATTAGGGTAAGGGTTGGTTTCGTATTTAGAATTAGGGTAAGGGTTGGTTTAGTATTTGGAATTAGAGTAAGGGTTGGTTCAGTATTTAGAATTTAGGGTAAGGGTTGGTTTAATATTAAGTATTAGGGTAAGTGTTGGTTCAGTATTTAGAATTAGGGTAAGGGTTGGTTCAGTATTTAGAATTAGGGTAAGGGTTGGTTTAGTATTTAGTATTAGGGTAAGGGATGGTTTAGTATTTAGTATTATGGTAACAGTTGGTTCAGTATTTAGAATTAGCTTAAAGGCTTGGCTTAGTATTAAGAATTAGGGTAAGGGTTGGTTCAGTATTTAGAATTAGTGTAAGGGTTGGTTCAGTATTTAGAATTAGGGTAAGGGTTGATTCAGTATTTAGAATTAGGGTAAGGGTTGGTTTAGTATTTAGAATTAGGGTAAGGGTTGGTTTAGTATTTGGAATTAGGGTAAGGGTTGGTTCAGTATTTAGAATTAGGGTAAGGGTTGGTTTAGTATTTAGTATTATGCTAACGGATGGTTCAGTATTTAGAATTAGGGTAAGGGTTTGTTAAGTATTTAAAATTAAGGTAAGGGTTGGTTTAGTATTTAGAATTAGGGTAAGGGTTGGTTTAGTATTTAGAATTAGGGTAAGAGTTAGTTTAGTATTCAGAATTAGGGTAAGGGTTGGTTCAGTATTTAGAATTAGGGTAAGGGTTGGTTAAGTATTTCGAATTAGGGAAAGGGTTGCTTTAAAATTGGTTAACGACTAAGTAATAGATTTACAGATAGTGTTAATATTAGATGAAATAACAAAATACCGAAGTTACTGGGAATTTTGATTCTGCATATGCGCATTTCGACAACTCATTTCTCTTCAGTGCAGATAAAAATCAAAACGTTTGGAAGTCCATAAACCGAAATACGTGTAAAACTGAAAGAGAACAAACAACCAATAAGATCTAAATAGAAAAGCCAAAATAAGCAAACGACAGAGCTATGCAAGAGGGAGATACGCCTTAGATTTAAACTAAATTTTCTAAAATTTAGATAATTCCTGCTTTCATAAAAAATCGGTTTCGGGCCAGCACCGAAGTACTGGCTACTGGGTTAGTGAATACCCTCGGGGACTAACAGTCCACCAGCAGTGGCATCGGCCCAGTGGTAATAAATAACAAAATACCGAAGTTACTGTGAATTTTGATTTTGAAAATAAGGATATAGAGTGAGATGTGAGGAGCTAAGTGTTAATATCAGGTGAAACTAAGGACACAGGGTGATATGTGAGGAGCTAAGTGTTAATATCAGGTGAAACTAAGGACACAGGGTGAGACGTGAAGAGCTAAGTGATAGTATCAGGTGAAAATATGGACATAGGATGAGATGCTAGGAGCTAAGTGTTAATATCAGGTGTAAATAAGGACAGAGGGTGAGATGTTAGGAGCTAAGTGTTAATATCAGGTGTAAATAAGGACATAGGGTGAGATGTTAGGAGCTAAGTGTTAGAATTCTATATCAAGGGGATTAAGGTAAGGTTGAACGTTAGTGTTAGGGTAGTTTTAAGAGTGAATTGTTCTTACGGTTAGGTGAGGATTAAGGGTTAGGGTTAATGTTAGTGACTTGGTGCTAGAACTCCATGTTAAGGTGATTCAGGAAAGGTTGAATATTAGTGTTAAGGTAGTTTTAAGAATAGTGGTTAAGGTGAGATTAGGATGAAGGGTTACTTTGGGGCGTAGAAATAAAAATCAGAGGTTGTGTAAGTAAAAGTTTACGGATAGGACGAATGGCTTATGCTTAGGGTGAAGATTTGCATGTAGTAAGGGTCAGTGTTATATAAATGTTGAAATGAGGTTTGGGTTAGGTTATGTTCAAGTTTATGTTAGAGCTTATGAACATAGGAGTAGAGGTTGTGTTAGCATTAGGAAACTTGATGTTAGACTAAGAGCTAGCGTGTAGGCCAAAGGCTTAGTGATAAATATCTAGGTTAAGGAGGTTGAGGTTGGACTATAGTAAGGTTTAGTAGTAGTGTAATCAAGGGTTAGTAGGGATTATGTTTAAGATTACATGGGGTTGGGATTATGTTAGGTTCGAGGTTGTTTCAGGGCTATGAATATTCAAGAGTTTGAAATTGTGTTAGTATTAGTTACGGTAAGAACTTAATAACGGACTGAGAGCTAGTGTCTAGGTCAAAGCTTTGATGTTATACTAGATGATACCGATAAATTGGAACTAAAAACGGACATTGAATATCCTGAAATGAAAAGGGCAGTTATGAGCCTTAAACTGCACAAGTCACCAGGGGAGGATGGACTTATTGCTGCTTTTTATCAGCTTAAAAGGGATATTATTAAAAATGAATTTATTGAATTACTGAATGAAATATTCTCCAAATGTAGTCTTTCGGGTAAGAGTATGGTGTCCTTGGCGTTTAAGAGGGGATGAGAGAGAGAAAATATTAAGAATTGGAGGCAGTTGACCATGTTGAATTGTGTTTATAAAATCATTGCAAAATTTTGTATGGTCGACCAAAAAATATTTTACCAAAAATTATTCATAAGTGATCAGAAGGGTTTTGTTAAAGGACGGAATAAAGTTAAGCAAATCGACTTCTCTAAGATATTCTACACTATGTTGATTCTGAAAATATGGAGGGAGTTTTAGCCTTTTTGGATAATCAAAAGGCCTCCGATAGGATTGAATTTGGCTGGGAACAAGCATGTTTAAGAAAATGAAATTTTGGGCCAAATTTTGTGGTTAGATACAAATGTTTATAGATGCAAAACACTTACAAAAACCAATGGATTTGTTTCAAGATATGCACCGACATCTCGCTCTGCTCGACAAGGATGTTCCATCGCGCCTTTCTTGTACATTACACAATTGGAGCCAATGGCATGTGCTATTCGAGCAGACTGTGATATCGAAGGCATTAAACTTTATTGAGACTAATATAAGTTTATTTGCTGTTACAAAAAAAAATGAATCGTCCGTTGAAAAATCTTTTGAGATCATACATATCTTCGAATTAGCCTCTGGGCCAAAATAAATTATGACAAAACGAAATGTCTTTTTATTAGGAGATTAAAGGGCTAAACACCGAGATTCAAAAAGATCAAATGGATTGGAGCTAATTTTAAAACATTTGGTATTCACCATTGGTATGATATTGACAATTTGGAAAAGTAAAATACAAAACATTAAATCGTGTTTACAAGTCTTGAAACCACGAAACCCCTTCTTTAAAGGGAAGGTTGTGTTGGTTAAAAATTTATCATATCAATAATTGATATCGAAATGGACATTGGAGGTATAACTGAGATGTGTTTTAAAGAAATTTATTCTTTAATTTGGGGATTTATCTGGGATAATAAAGTTAACTTATCAGAGAGAAATGTATGCTGTCTAGATAGAGATAAAGGGGTGGGGGAGATTGTAATTGCTCCCCTTTGGGTCGTTGTCCCTTTGGCACATTCCCGAAGTTACTGTTTTACATTCCCTGTTTCCCTTCTTTTTCCTATGATTTATGATTTTGTTATTTTTGGCGAATATATTTAATTTTGCGAAAAGGAGATATGTTAAATTTATATGCAAAACAACGGCAGTAGAATACCGAAGGAACAAAGCACAAGATTACACAAATCAAAGTCCAGAGACATGCATTCAGAAACTGAAGCATGGAACACTTTGGGGGCAATATTGGCGTAAAAAATTACATATCATTTAATGGGACAAGTTTATTAAGGTCTACCCGAGAACCTTCTCGGTAGACCTTATAGTATTTCTTCTGATTATTATTATTATTATTATTATTTTTTTTTCCGCCAACTTTTAAACTCTTCGGCCCAAAACTGTACGCGACATGTCGAATTGAGCTTTCGCACAAAATACCGGGCAGACATAAACTTTTCGCAGTCGAGGGCCACATTTGGAATTTTGTTGCGTTACAGAGTTCTTCCCCTTTTCACTAAATACCTTGTGATCACTTAAACTCGAAAACCGTAAAAGATAGCTGATGAAGTGTAATGGGGAAAATGTTCGTTAGGTCATGACGGAACTTCATTACATTTGGTCCGAAACCGTGCGGTATACTTTTTGGGGGGTTATTGCCCTTTGAAGATTTTCAATTTCCGTCATCGCTGAAAACTTCTAAACGGTTAGTCGTAGAGACATGGGACCTTCACCATTATTCTTAGTTGATATAAGTTACATCTAAAAATGTCAAGGTCAAAGGTCATCGGTGACTTTGACCTTTGACCTTACCCCTTGTGATCGCTTAAACTCAAAAACCGTAATAGATGGCTGAAAACATATAATGGGAAAAATGTTCATTATCATGAGACGCAACTTTGTTACGTTTGGTCCGAAGAGATTTGACGACTCTTTATATGAGTTATTGCCCTTTGAAAGATTTTGAGTTTCCGTTAAAGCTAAATACTCCCAAACGATAAGTCATAGAAACCTGAAACCTTCACCATTGTTCATAAGTCATATATGGCCATCTAAAAATGTCAAGGTCAAAGGTCACAGGTCAAGGTCACCGATGAACTTAAACCTTGTTAACGCTTCAACTCGTAAACCGTAATAGACGGCTGAAAACATATAATGGGAAAAATGTTCATTATCATGAGACGCAACTTTGTTACATTTGGTCCGAAGAGATTCGACGACTCTTTATATGAGTTATTGCCCTTTGAAAGATTTTGAGTTT
>MJUU01011897.1:5539-51093 GCA_002080025.1 Modiolus philippinarum | reverse complement strand
TGCCTTGTTATCGCTTTAACTCGTAAACTGTAAGAGATAGATGATCAAATGTATTTGAGAGAATGTTTGTCTCATTGAGGTCTACATTTGACACTGGGGGTCCAAAATGATTGGACCATTCATTTTGGACCTATGGCCCAAAAACCGTTTTTGGGGGTCCGATTTTAGAGTTTTTTGCCTATATCTCAAAAACTATTAAATATACGAAGAAACTATAAAGAAGGTAAATTTTTCAGCTCAATATGGCCGACAAAATGGGGTCAAGGTCAAAGTCCTTAGCAACAACGTTATTTGCCATAAAAGTCCTTAGCAACCATAGGCAAAAAGTTTCGTAATGTTGTAAAGAGGAAATGAGTCCAAAATTTTTGGACCAACCGCTATGGACCTAGGGTCCGTAAACTGTTTTTCGGGGTCCGAAATAGAGGTTTTTTTGCTTATATCTCAGAAACAGTAAGAGATAGACAGAGACTTAAAAAGCAAAAATGTTCAGTTTAATATGACCTATAAAATGACATCAAGGAAAAAATTCCAAGTCCATAGCAACATAATGAAATCCTTAGCAATCATATATTTTTATAGTATATCTTGGAAACTGTGAAAGATAGTTGATAACATGTAATAAATCAAATGTGTATTTTATCAAGATCTACATTTAATATATTCGGTCAAAAATTATTGGACCAAGCGTTATGGACTTAGGATACGAAAACTGTTTTCCGGGTCCAAAATTGAGGTTTCTTGCTTATATCTCAAAAACTGTAAGAGATAGAAAAAAACTTTGAATAGCGAAAATGTTCGCCTTTATATTACCTACAATATCACATTAAAATCAAAGTTCAAAGTCCTTAACAACACAATGAAATCCTTAGCAACCATAGATTTTTTTGTGATAAATGATTTAACCCGTAAACTGAAAGAGATGGCTAATGACATGTTATGGGGAAAATGTTCAGTTTTACAAAATACAACTTTGTTAACGATTTAAATTTTTTTGTTCAATGATTTAATTCGTAAACTGTAAGAAATGGCTGATGACATGTAATTAAGAAAATTTTTCTTGTTTCATCAAGCCAAAACACTTATTACGAGACTTTGCTAAAAATTTTCTTCGGGTAGACCTACATTTGTTCTCTGAACAAATGACTTATATTTTTATTTGTAATTGTTCTAACTTGCGCTCTCTTAATTTGCATTATATGTCATGTAAAAGAATGGATAACAGGAAACATCCACAATGGCTGAAAATTATAATTACATGCCACAATCTGTAGGTACCCTTTTATCAAATGATAGTTAATGCATTTGCTGAATGTAGAGAAAAATACACACCAAATTTCTGTTGAGGAATCCTTGACACGCATATATTTTGTAATGATTAAATAAAATTAAGGGGTCATTCTTTATTTTTGTATCCTTAAGACGTAAAATTACTACTTTGAGAGCTTTATGGGATTCTGAAAATAAAAAAAATAAATCTTGTAATGATATATGTTCGAGATCATACCCGTATTTGGACCGTACGCGTATGGTCCGGTCGGACCGTATAAGTATGTGTGCACGGTCTGCTGCGAGCTTGACCATATGCGTATAATTAGACCATATGAGTACAAAGACAAAAACAACAGACACTACAATCGTTATTCAAACAAATAAGTAAGTTACAGTCAAAACTGATAGTACTTTCTACCACTGAAAACCGTATAAATTATTAGGTCTTTCTAAAAATTAAACAAAAAAATACTAATATAATTGAAATAAAATTATTAAAGTAAAGAAATAAAAGAACAATTCACATGTTCACACAAATTTATAGTTGTTACATTAACAACCTCTTAATATTAACAAGTTTGTTCTTGGACAGAGGGTACTCCTTTTTGGAACACTGTGTTATTTCCCCTGATATATTTATTGAGTGATCTCTTTACGAAATTTTGGAATTTGAAACCTTTTTGTGGAGATAATTTGGAAACATTTTGTGATATTAAATGATTATTTTCTCAGGGTTTTCAGACAGGAAGAATATATAATGAATTTAATTATTTCAATTAACATCCCATTTATTTTTCACGAAACGCTATTTTTTTATTATTTTATCTCATATAACGTTCAATTAATAGCTCAATTTTATAAAGGCAAATTGGGATTCTGTTATGGAAAATATACAGAAATATAATATTAAAATAAAATAATTGAATATTATTGGAGGTCAATACATAATATTATTTATACAGAAAATATTGAATTAGATTGTCAGATTGTGAAGGTAAATATCATTATTGTAAACAATATTTTGAAACACAAGCTCATCTTTTCTATAATTGTAAAATTGTGTATCCTTTGCAGAAAGCAAATTCACAGTAACTTCGGTATTTAGTTATTTGTTACCACTGGGTCGATGCCACTGCTGGTGGACTGTTAGTCCCCGAGGGTATTCACCAGCCCAGTAGTCAGTACTTCGGTGCTGACCCGAAGGCCGATTATTTTTGAAACCTTCCAATATCTAAAATTTTGTAAATTTTATTGAAAACTAAGGAGTATCTCCCTCATGCAAAGCTCTGTCCTTAGCTGATTTTGGCTTCAAATTTAGATCATTTTGGTTATTTGTTCTCTATCAGTTTTTAAATATCTTTGAGTTTGTGGTTTTCCAAACGTTTAGATTTTATCTGCACTGATGAGACATAAGTTGTCGAAATGCGCATATGCAGAAAGCAAATTCACAGTAACTTCGGTATTTAGTTATTTGAATTTATTTACCAATGAATTTTTTTCACAAGTAGATATAACTGAAATTTTTTCACTTCAAGAAATAAAATGGTATACTTTGTTACTATGAGGGTTCAAAGAAGGGGTTGTTGTTGTCAAATATTATTATTATTATTGTAAAATGGGCTATTTAGAAATTGGGATGTAATGGAAGTTTTTTTAGATATTAAGAGCTTTTTTAGGAATAAAGGCTAATCTAAATGTTGAACTGCAGATGAATAATACATCTAAATTTAACATGATATTAAAGATGTATTAGTTATGATTAGTTCATAATTAATTTTGGGTAGTTATTTTTTTGTGTGTTTTTTTTTAAGTATATTGAAATTTATGTAGAAGAAATTATTTTAATAATAGTAATTATTGTTATAATTTGTGTTTATTATAGCGTATTTTATTAAATAGGACCCTGCCAATAGCAACCTGGGCCATTGACAAAAATGAAACAGGCAAAATTAGAAAAAAACCAACGAAAATGCATTTTTAAAATTAGAAGACAGAAACTGCTTGTATGAAATGTTAGAACGAGATTTTACGGTTTTTTTTTGTTGTTTTTTTTGTTTTTTGTTTTTGTTTTTGCTTTTTTTTTTCATATTACACTTTATTTCTCTTCCTGTTCAATAGTGCATAAAAATAGAATGATGTAATATTTCAGGGATAATATAGTTGTATAATTAACACTGTAATATACAAGTTGCTGAAGAACACACCTGTCACATTGACCAGGTGATAATATACCAGAAGGCATCATAAATCATTTTCTGTAGATTTTTTCTTAAATCTTAAATTTTGGTCATTCAATTTTATGATAAAGAAAATATGAGATCGTTACAATTTTTAAAATTTCGGAGGAAATTTGAGAAATACACACCAGCAAACAGTGATGATAATACAACGTCCGGGTATTCCAACCATCTTTGATGTTTTATTTTAATGGAAAATTGGCGATTTTAAAAT
This sequence comes from Modiolus philippinarum, assembly GCA_002080025.1. Taxonomy (NCBI): domain Eukaryota; kingdom Metazoa; phylum Mollusca; class Bivalvia; order Mytilida; family Modiolidae; genus Modiolus; species Modiolus philippinarum. The sequence continues at coordinate 47,373 of MJUU01011897.1, read as the reverse complement.
CAAATTGGAAGTAACAAAGCTAAAAATTTAACCCTTCTTGTATAAATTTTCTGTAACATTAATCTTTCCTCTTCCTTTGTACATGTTCATAAATGTTTATTATGTCAGAATATCAGAAATTTTAATCGTGGTCCAAGTGATTACAAAATTTAAATTTTAGTTCAGATAAAGGGTAATATACCAAAAATTAAAAAAAGGATTATATCACATTTAGAGGTCTTAAAAATTTTGATCATAATAAATTTGTACAAGATCTTCAAAATGTCAATTTAGATAATACTGTGGAACACCCTAATGTAGAAACATGATCTGAATTTTGAGACAGCTTTTTTGGAAGTAGTGGATAGTAACATACCCCCCCCCAATAAAAACGGGAAAATTTATTTCGAATCCAGCACTTTTTATGAATAAAGAATTGTGACAGGAAATATTTAAGAAACATATGTTTCACAACAAATTTCTAAAATTTAAATAAAAAAAAAAATTTGGGAAGCTTACAGAAATCAAAGAAATTTTGTGACCAAAGTGAAAAAAAATCTTTTCAAAATTATTTTTATGAAAGAGGTACAGACGGACCAAGGTCAAGTGACTTCTGGTCTACTATCAAGCCAATTCTATCTAGAAAAGGAGTCAAAACAAACAATGCTATTACATTAAGTGAAAATAATAGAATTGAAATTGATCCAAACAACGGCAGTAGAATACCGAAGAAACAAAGGAGTGAAATTCACAAAAATCGAAGTCCAAAGACAGGGCAAAAACGAGAACCCAGAAAACAATGATTCTAGAAACAAAACCAACGACGCAAGACAGACACAAAGCACAAAAAAAGAAATCGCAACATTCAGAACAAAGGCACTCACAGTGTGAACTCCAGGGAAACTGAGAGTGACATCAGGTGCTCCGGAATAGTAAGCATGTCCAGCTCTGTTAACAGCACCCGTCACATTGTGAGTGATTCAATCCGGGAAAATGTCAAAGTCGGTAGTCAAATCCGGGAAGACGTGAATCTAGCTGAAAATGTCCACTTTCATTTGGGATACTGACACGTCATATCTTTCAATGATGCTATTGTGACGGCCATATAATTTCTTGTGGGATAAAATTAACAAAGGTTGAACAAATCCCTGACTAAGCAGCTTTTGGGACAGTGTTTTGCTTTGTCTAAAAAATCACTGTACAAACTACATGCTCGACATTAACGAATCAACTGTGAAATGTACACTCCATAGGCTGGAGAGGTAGGTATATTGCTGCTAAGAAAGGGAAAGTTCACAATGGGGAAGTTAAAATCATCACGCTTGTCATATAGCTTAGATTTCAAACGTCCATCTTCGTCAATATACAATAAAAGATCTAGGTACGAAGCTGAAGTAGGTGTTTCAGTTGTTTCTTTAATTTCAAGCTCATTTGGATAGATCTGATGTAAATACTCCTTAAATTTAGGATTATTAAGAGAAAGTAGATCGTCTATGTAGCGGAAGCTGAAATTAAAGGACTGGGCTAAATGTTTTTGTTTTCTTTGATTAAGTCCTCGTAAAAACTTGGCCACGTACGAGTAAAGGAAAAGGTCAGCTAAAAGCGGCGCACAGTTTGTTCCCATAGGAATCCCTATTGTCTATTGGAAAACACGACCTCCAATTTCGACAAATATATTGTCGATCAAAAATTCTAACATTGTGATTACATCAGTCTTATTGTACTTCTTATTTGAATCAGTGAGGTTCTTAACAAAATATGTCTTGTCTTCCCCTATAACTAAATAGGTGTATCTGCATTCTCTAAAGAAGGTATCTGGAATATTCAATGTTTTTTTCATGAATGTTGCGAGAGATATAGGCAACAAGAATACAATTATCAATGAGAGTCAACCTCGAATTCAAACTATGAAAATAATTTAGCGTCTGATACAGGTGTTTGAAATTTTAAACTTGTTGCACAAAAATTTGTTGAAAAACAGACAAGTACATGTAAATGAAATATTAAAAAAGCCGCAGGTTTTGATGGCAAATCTGCAAAAATGATTAAACTCGATCAACCGGCTGTTGTTGGTCCAATTACAACATTGATTTTTTTAATTTATAGAAACATCAACAATTCCTGATAAATTGAAGGTAGCACAAGTTTAAGTTTTTTAAAAAAATAATAGGTTAGACAAATGCAATCATCCTGCAATTAGTGTTCCTCAAACAAATTCAAAATTTTTTGAACGTGCAATATTTGATCAAGTGTCTGTTTATTTTATTTCATTTATTTTATTTTTTTTTATATACATTTTAATCCTTTATTGTATGCGTTTCGATCGAGATATGGGTGCCATACTAATTGACATATCAAAGGCCATTGACTGCCACATGATTTATTGTTATTAAAACTCAAAACATATGGTTTGGCTGATACTTCTTTGGAATTACTTAAAAGTTATCTGAGTAAAAGAAAACAATGTATTAAGATTAAAAATGTCTTTATTAATTTTGAATATTTAATATTTTCATTAATGATATTTTTTATGTTGTAGATAAAAACACATTCTATAGTTATGCTGATGACAACACTTTACCTTATTCAGATAACAAATTAGAAAATGTCGTACAAACTTTGGAGATTGACATTCTTAAATAACTGGATTGGTTTGATTATAACCTAATGAAAGCCAATCTAAACAACTTTCAAGCCTTGGCAATTGGTGAAAAATCTTTTGACCGTAATTTCTTTTGAATTCAATGGAAATAAAACTGAATGTGAAACTGATGTTAAATTGTTAGGTCTTACAAGTGATAACCAATTGTAAGAGGGCATCACGTCAACTTAATGTATTAAAACGAATAGGTCATTTTTTAAATAAAAATTGGCAGATTAACAATATATTGCTCTTTCATTCTTTCTAATTTATTTTTTTTGTAATTGTTTTATTTTTTAGAACAATAAATGATCATACAGTACAAAGACAACTCACAGCTAATTACATGTACAACACATATACAAGAAACCAAATAAAATAGCGACAATTGATATTAATTTAATAAACTTTTTTTTTTAAAAAAAGAAAGATAAAGTATATATATAATATGACGTATTAACCACTGAGTACTGCTTCCAAAAATTCCCATTTTTTTACGAAAACTCTTTTTGTAAGGGTCATATAGTATGTAGATAATTTTTCAATAACAACAGAAAATTTTAAAAATTCAAGTCCCCCTCGAAAAGATAGATCAGTACCCTTGCATCTGCACATATAAATATAATATTTTAATATAAGACAAATATTGTTTAACATGACATTTTGAGGATTTTCATCTTGAAATCCTAAAATGACAGTCTGCGCATTTGCAGAAAAATCAACCCCTATAAATAGGGATTTTTAAATTGTTGTTTAGCCATATGGGTTGACTCAGGATATCACCAGCCCCTGTACAATTAACATGTTGTTTAAGTTTAGAAAAGTTTACAAGGATATCCCTCCAGAAAGGATTTAATTTTCTTGCCAGGATATCTAATCCTTCCTTATTAAAATATAATATCTTATCACCACCCCATTTTTGGATCTGTCCCAACAGTAACATTTTCCATTGAGAGAAATTAAGGGGGTCAAGAAGTTCATGGAGCCACGTAAATTTTAACGCATAGCAAAACAATTCTATATGTGGCATCTTCAAGCCTCCATTTTCATACCCGTTAATAATAACATTCCTTTTAATTTTGTCTTTTTTACCATCCCATAGAAAATTAAAAAAAGGTATCTTGAATTTCTTTAAATATGTGAACCGGGGGGTTTGGTAACACGGTAAAACACTGTACAAAAATTGGGAGGGCCAAAGTTTTTAAAACAGTAATTCTTCCGAGATATGTAAGTTCTCTGTATGCCCAAGAGTTTAAAAGTGTTTTGATTTTTTCAGTAAAATTACACAGAGTTTTGTCTTCCTCAAACAAACAGTTACTGATACCTAATAATTTGAATTTACCAGACCAATTCCAAGATAAATTTTTCTCTGGCAGAATCTTTTCCTTACATCCTTTTCTTGAACCAACCCATATGGCTTCTGTCTTATCCAGATTTACTCTCAATCCAGCACATTCAGCAAATTTATCAAAAATATAGAGACAGGTGTCAAGTGACTTTGGATTGTCATCCAAAACAAGTGAAGAGTCATCTGCATATTGACTAAGTAAAAACTCCGAGTCACAAATTTGTATACCATTTATATGGGGATTATCTTTTAAGGCAGCACTGAGCAATTCTAGTACAAGTATGAATAAATATGGGGATAGAGGATCCCCTTGACGCACCCCTCTTTCTAGATAGAAGAATTCTGAGACATGACCATTATAGCAAACAGCACTACTTATATCAGTATATAGACATTTTATCCATTTTTTAAAACTAGGTCCAAAACCATAAAAATCTAATGTATGTTCTAAAAAAGACCACTCAATAGTATCAAAGGCCTTTTCAAAATCAACTAAAACTAAGAGACCTGGAATGTCCTCCTCATCCATTTTTTCGACTAAATCAAATATCAATCTTGTGCATTCATCTATATATCTACCTTTAGGAAGCCTTTTGTGTATCACTAGTAAAGTTTTTTTAAAACAGGTTTAATTCTATTAGTAATACTTGCTGAAGCTATTTTTGGTCAACACAAAGGAGAGTTATAGGTCGCCAGTTTTTTAAATGGTGTTTTGGTTTTCCCTCCTTTGGGATGCATGTCATAAGCCCCTGTCGCTGGCTTGTTGAAAATTTACCTGCATCCAGGCTCTCAAACATCTCACCAAAGGAATTTTGATATCATTCCAGAAAAATTTGTGACATTCTACTGTAAAACCATCTATCCCTGGTGATTTAAAATTTTTCATATTTTTAAGTGAAAAAAAAACATTCTTGCATAATTAGATGTCTTTCACATGATTCTATCTCTTCATTAGATGGTTTTTTAATAAAATTATTATTATTATTACAAATAATTTCTGAATGTGATTCATCGAAAATAGGTCCAGAGCTCGAATACAAGCGTTTATAGAACTTCATTTGCTCTAGGCGAATGGTATCCTGGTCTGTAATCTCTAGACTATCATCAAGAATAATTTTAGGTATAATTTTCTCAACATAATGTTTTTTTTCTAAATTGCAGAAATAACGTGTACTCTTTTCACCTNACCTTGCCTTTGCTCTTGTTATAATTCCATTAACTTTTTGCTCCCTTATGATTTTTAGATCTGATTCAGCCTTCTCTATTTCAACCTTTATAGAATCTAAGGGAGAGTTGTTAAACTGCTCATTCAATTGCAAGATTCTGTTTTATAAATTTTTCTTGGTTTTATCTTGTTCTTTTTTCTTAAAGGATGAAACAGAGATGGCAGACCCCCTAATTTTCATCTTAATCATTTCCCATAACAACTGGTAATTTATAGTCAAATGCTTATCTTCACACTCTAATTCCTCTTCCGAGTCACATTCATATTCAGAAATCACAGATTTAATATCCCTTTAACTTTTTTTAATAAAATCTTCATCTTGTAATAAATTTCCATGTCCCTCTACCCCTTATTTGATTTAAAAATTTTATTTCTAAAGATACTGGGGAATGGTCTGACCTATAACTCACCTCTATGTTACACGACTGTACCAAAGATTCAATATCTGAAGAAACTAATTTAAATTACTATCACATTACTTGGCATTTTTGCAGTGAAAAAATACTTTAAAAATGGAAAATACAATAAAGATTATTACGTTTTGTTTACAATAATTACACAAGTAAGAATGATGAATTGGATTTGGCTTCCTATTTCGATAATTTTGGAAATGAGTACTTCTTTTCTGACTACTTTTGGATTATGGCTTTCCATATTATTTGATTTTAATGCTGCTGATGAGAGGAAACTCCTTGAAACACGTGTACAGCATAACGAAATTTACTGCTTTTTATGCAACTTCGGTATATTTTGTATTTTGAACCATTGGGCCGATGCCACTGCTGGTGGACCAGAGGTCCCTCAGGGTATTCACCAGCCCAATAGTCAGACTTGTCTGACATGAGAATTTTACCTTGCGTGTTATAGAAATTTACTGGTTTTATCAAAATTCTAACCACTTAAAAATGCTGAGGCTGCATTCCGTGTATGGCACTCGGTAGATGTCCTTGGTACTGGATTTGGCTTCCTATTACGATAATTTTGGAAATGAGTACTTCTTTTCTGACTACTTTTGGATTATGGCTTTCCATATTATTTGTTTTTAATGCTGCTGATTAGAGGTAACTCCTAGAAACACGTGTACAGCAAAACGAAATTTACTGCTTTTTATGCAACTTCGGTATATTTTGTATTTTGATAGAATTGTCTAAATAACCCTAGACTGAGAACAATCGCTCTCGAAACATTCAAAATGATTAACAAAACACTGCCAGTTTTACTTACATGATCTTATGAATATAAAGCAATATCAATTTTCTTTCAGATATAACAACACAGCTGTAACCAACCAATCCCCAAAGTCAGAACAACTAGGTATGGCATCTACTCTTTTCGTTATACCGATTGTAAACTGTAGAATTGAAACAAATTTTTATCAATTTTGTAAATTAATAAGTACGAGGTCTGGCAACCCATGTCACTGTAGTGCTTGCAAATAATATACAGTTGCTTTGCTTATAGTGCTTTTTCTTTTTTGATTCTAAGCTAGTCTTTCTTAATAGTTATCTTTATTTTTTTTTCTTTTTATTTGATAAATGTTTGTGCTAATTTGCTGCTTTCAAGTCTTAATTTCTTGTGCCATTATGTTATGTTTTTATGTGCTGTTTTGCTATTTATTTGTATGACCTACATGTATGCTTCATGTATGTATCATGCTTTTATTTGCGAAACAACGACAGACAGTAGAATACCGAAGAAACAAAGGAGTGAAATTTACAAAAATCGAAGTCCAAAGGCATGACCAAAACAAGAACACAGAAAAACAACGACGCCAGACACAAAACATTGACGCTAGACAGACAAAAAGCACAAAAACAGAAGTCACAACATTCAAAACAAAACACTCACAGTGTGAACTCCAGTGAAACAGTGACATTAGGTGCTGCGGAAGGGTAAGCATGTCCTGCTCTGTTAAAAGCACCCGTCACACTGTGAGATAGTAAATCCAGGAAAATGTCAAAGTCGGTAGTCAAACCCGGGATGACGTGAATTGTGTTTTCTTAAATGATATGTTTTATGTGCTACGCATTATGTTTTTATTTGTTTTATGTGCTTTTCTTTAATGATATGTGCTGTGTGTTTTTAAATGTGCTGTTACTGTCTTTGAACAATATCTGAATTATGTATTGCATGTGCTTTTGTTTTTTTGTTTTTTTTTTTTGTTTTTTGGGAGTTTTTATATAGACGATTAAAAAGCTCATAAGAGCTTTTGTGGTATTGTTATTTATAATACTTCACGCAAATTTCTGAAAAAATCCAGTCTTTTCATTGGTAATCCTGAATATGGTATTTTGCAGTATTTTTGTTTGCTCCGCCTTCCCCTAGCAAAATATGATATTTCTGTGTAGCAACAAAAATACCACATGCTGAGAACGAAATTTACCGAACTCGGAAAATATCACCCTCTCCGACCGAAATTTACCGATTAGTATTTAGTCCTATTTACTGACTTAGGCCGGAGCAAACATTTCTTCGTTTTCATGATTTATGTAAATTTCTGTCGCTAACATACATTATGGTATTTGAAGAGGTGTCTTAGGAGACAGCTGGAGAATCCTTAGATACGAAAGACAGCAAGTATACGAAACAAAAGTGCTGTCGCCGGAGGCAAAGGAGTGGTAAATAGTTCAAGTTCGATGACACAGGCACTTAATTGTTTCATATAAAATGTCATTCCCCTTCTCTGGAAGACGAGAGGGAGGGACTCGCATTTTTTATGAAACATGTGCCTGTGTTTCATGAGTATCTAGCAGAAAAAAATATTTTGACTGAGCTTGAAGGGTTTCCAAATTTTAACCTAAATGTTTTGAATTCTTTCAGTAATCACATCATTATACTAATCGTTTCTGAGAATAGCTTTATTTTTTTATTTAAGCATTTTCCTGTATTGATCTTCTGTTTGGCACATGTTAGAGTTTACAAAATGTATGTTCAGATTTTGTTATTCATATTATTTTCTATACTTAAAATTTTTCATGAGAAACCATATTTTTTTTCAGTTGCAAGGTGAAAGGAAGGCATTCAGTATAATAAAAAACATACTGTCTTAAGTGGAGGGTGTCATGGTGGATTACCCCAATTAGAAAAAATGTCACATGAAGAGAAAAAATCACCCTCGACTCTGTCTCGGGTGGTATTGTCTTTTCATGTGATGTATTTTCTTCGTGTGGTAATCTGCCATATCACCCTCCGGTGAAGGTGGTGTGTTTATAATATAATATCGTCTTTAAATAAAGCTTTTAAACTTGAAATTGAACTTGAATGCCTTTTAAGATGGTTTATCGTGCTTTGTAACTTACATAGGATAGTTATCTTCTATTAGTGAAATTTGCAGGTTTTGGCATAATAAGTGTACAAAAAACATAAATCAAGATCATAATTTTCATACAGTTCGTACTGATAAGCGACAATTAAATTGGAACAATTAAGATAGGTTTCGAAAGAGTTGATCGCATAGCATCCATGACTACAACTGGTTAAATTCATTAAGTGAAACATTTTATTGCTGAAGATGACACAACACCATTATTTTTAACTCCTATGTAAATCAGATAAAATGGGTCTCTTATCATATTCTCGGGACATACGTCCCTCAAATATGATTAGAGACCCACTATATCTATTACTTATCGTAAATTAACATAGTTACAATAGTTTATCGAGTCTGCCACCCCTTCATTTAAAATCAAATTGAAAGTATTTTAACATTAGATTTAACTGAAATGATATACATCAATTTAAAGAAGAGGTTTTCAAGATTATGTGGATAACAACATAAATTAGACAAAAACGATGGTTTTCGGGAATATTTATGATTTATGCTTAAATCTCGTATTTTCTTTGTATTCTTTTATCGACTGAAATCTTGGTAGGTTTCGTCGTCAAAGTCCCTTGATGACCATAATAGATGGCGACGAAATCGATAGACATAAAAATTCGTATTACTTGTCATGTGTTTGTAAAGCTGAAGTATTGAAAGATATACGTTTGGATGCTTGGCACAAGTGTATTTTTCAAAGATAACGTATAAGGTTAATCGTCCGCTCAAACACAACAGCAATTCAATTTACATTCGGTCTGCTCTACTAATTTCGGTGCAATCGTTTTTCATTGACATTAAAACAGATCGACATTAATTGGAAAAGACTTTAATAATTGTCATTTTCACCTGAGCACTTAATGTGTTTAGACGTGAAATTTCTATCATTATTTTCCAAAGGTTTAAATAGAAACTGCACTGATGAGGCATCAGTTGCCGAAATAGCTTTATGCAGTATCCAAATTCCAATGATTGTTTATTCAAATCAGGGAAGTTTGCGATGTTTTAACCTTGACTGTCAATCTTACATTAGCATAGAAATTCCGCAGAGGGATGGTGTATCCGTTAAACATTTCTCACTTCTGTTTATGGTCTTCCAAACGTTTAGATTTTATCTGCACTGATGAGACATAAGTTGTCAAAATGCGCATATGCAGAAATTAAATTCACAATAAGTTCGGTATTTAGTTATTTGTTACCACTGGGTCGATGCCGTTGCTGGTGGACTGTTAGTCCCCGAGGGTATTCACCAGCCCACAATATCTAAATTTTTGTAAATGTTGTTGAAAACTAAGGAGTATCCCCCTCATGCAAAGCTCTGTCCTTAGGTGATTTTGGCTTTACATTTAGATCATTTTGGTTATTTGTTCTCTATCAGTTTTCAAAGATCTTTGAGTTTATGGTCTTCCAAACGTTTAGATTTTATCTGCACTGATGAGACATAAGTTGTCGAAATGCGCATATGCAGAAATTAAATTCACAATAAGTTCGGTATTTAGTTATTTGTTACCACTGGGTCGATGCCGCTGCTGGTGGACTGTTAGTCCCCGAGGGTATTCACCAGCCCAGTAGTCAGTACTTCGGTGCTGGCCCGAAAGCCGATTCTATTTGGAACCTTACAATATCTAAATTTTTGTAAATTTTGTTGAAAACTAAGGAGTATCTCCTCATGCAAAGCTCTGTCCTTAGGTGATTTTGGCTTTACATTTAGATCATTTTGGTTATTTGTTCTCTATCAGTTTTCAAAGGTCTTTGAGTTTATGGTCTTCCAAACGTTTAGATTTTATCTGCACTGATGAGACATAAGTTGTCGAATGCGCATATGCAGAAATTAAATTCACAATAAGTTCGGTATTTAGTTATTTGTTACCGCTGGGTCGATGCCGCTGTTGGTGGACTGTTAGTCCCCGAGGGTATTCACCAGCCCAGTAGTCAGTACTTCGGTGCTGGCCCGAAAGCCGATTCTATTTTGAACCTTACAATATCTAAATTTTTGTAAATTTTGTTGAAAACTAAGGGGTATCTCCCTCATGCAAAGCTCTGTCCTAATGATTTTGGCTTTACATTTAGATCATTTTGGTTATTTGTTCCCTATCACTTTTCAAAGATCTTTGAGTTTATGGTCTTCCAAACGTTTGGATTTTATCTGCACTGATGAGACATAAGTTGTCGAAATGCGCCTATGCAGAAATTAAATTCACAATAAGTTCGGTATTTAGTTATTTGTTACCACGGGGTCGATGCCGCTGCTGGTAGACTGTTAGTCCCCGAGGGTATTCACCAGCCCAGTAGTCAGTACTTCGGTGCTGGCCCGAAAGCCGATTCTATTTGGAACCTTACAATATCTAAATTTTTGTAAATTTTGTTGAAAACTAAGGAGTATCTCCTCATGCAAAGCTCTGTCCTTAGGTGATTTTGGCTTTACATTTAGATCATTTTGGTTACTTGTTCTCTATCAGTTTTCAAAGATCTTTGAGTTTATGGTCTTCCAAACGTTTAGATTTTATCTGCACTGATAAGACATAAGTTGTCGAAATGCGCATATGCAGAAATTAAATTCACAATAAGTTCGGTATTTAGTTATTTGTCACCACTGGGTCGATGCCGCTGCTGGTGGACTGTTAGTCCCCGAGGGTATTCACCAGCCCAGTAGTCAGTACTTCGGTGCTGGCCCGAAAGCCGATTCTATTTGGAACCTTACAATATCTAAATTTTTGTAAATTTTGTTGAAAACTAAGGAGTATCTCCCTCATGCAAAGCTCTGTCCTTAGGTGATTTTGGCTTTACATTTAGATCATTTTGGTTATTTGTTCTCTATCAGTTTTCAAGGATCTTTGAGTTTATGGTCTTCCAAACGTTTAGATTTTATCTGCACTGATGAGACATAAGTTGTCGAAATGCGCATATGCAGAAATTAAATTCACAATAAGTTCGGTATTTAGTTATTCTGATTAACGGATACACCATCCCTCTGCGGAACTTGTATGCTAATGTCAGATTGACACACACACACACACACACACACACACACACACACACACACATATATATATATATATATATATAACAAATAAAGTAGCTATAACAACACTAAAGATGTAGTAATATGTACAAAATTGCGTTATATTTCAGATCTCCGCGAACCTTCTTCAGACACATATCGACTTACGAAAGATGTGCAATCAGTCAGACGCTGTAACAATTTTTCTCAAATACATTAACCAACAAAAATTTTTAATTTGAATTTGTATCTGTAATCAACCAATCAACAGATAATCAAAGGTATCACCATCAATTTCTTTTTTGTCAAACATTTCTCTTAGCACGGCTAATGACCATCTTTCTAGTGCTCCATATAAGCCATTCTCGTGGTTCCGTTTTATTGATGATATTGACATGAAATGGACTGAAATTGAAGAACATCTACAAACTTTAATCCAAAACTGCAATGATTTCCATCCGAGTATAAAGTTTACATACGAAATATCATCAGAAAAAATGTCATTTTTAGACACTACAACCATTCTTAAAAACGGAGCTATGATAATGGACCTCCATACAAAGAAAACTGACAAACACCAATTTTTATCTCCTAAAAGTTGTCATCCAAAACATATCACTCGGGGAATTCCGTACAGTCAAGGGCTCCGAATCAAACGAATCTGTTCTACCGAAGCTAAATTAAACCAAAGAATAGGTGAATTGAAAAAGCACCTTAAAGCTCAGGGATATAACAATCACCTAATAAAAGAATCATTCGAAAAATTACGAAATGTAGACCGAACCAGCCTCCTACACTACAAAGAAAAGGATCAGTTATTGAGAACCCCGCTTGTTATTACCTATCACCCTGACCTAAGAACACTTAATGCTATTGTCAGAAAACATTGGACCCGATTCGAAAATGATCCAAGCTTGCATAAAATATTCCCTTGTCCCCCTGTTGTTTCATTCAAAAGACCTAGGAACTTGAAAGACATACTGGTGTCATCAACTTTGAATAAAGCACAAACGTTAGATCAAGGGTGCTTTATTCCCTGTGGAATGAAAAGATGTTTATGTTGCAAAGCTGCTGATATCAAAAACACTTTCAGCAGCTCTGTTACAAAACAAAGTTACAAAATATTTACAAATTCTAACTGTAAATCAAAAAATTTAATTTATATTCTTACGTGCGGGGCATGTAAAATTCAATACGTGGGAGAAACGGAAGACAACTCAGATTCAACAACCACAGATCGTTTTTCAGAAACAACAGGAATTGTCCACTCACACGACATCTGAGAAATACCGGACACTCTTTCGATGAGGTAACATTCCAAATCATCGAGTTGAATTCCAACTGGGACAAGGAAGAAGGGAGAAAAAAGGAGAAATTTTGGATGTTTCAATTAAGAACGCTTGAGCCTGATGGTCTTAATGAAAAGAATTCAAAAACTTATAAGTAAAACACAGAACGAGAAAAATATTTTGATAAGAAATAGATTCTGAAGATTTAATTTGATTGGTTATTCAAATTAAAAATTTTTGTTGGTTAATGTATTTGAGAAACATTGTTACAGCGTCTGACTGATTGCACATCTTTCGCCAGTCGATATGTGTCTGAAGAAGGATCGCGGAGATCTGAAATAAAACGCAATTTTTTACATATTTTTACATCTTTAGTGTTGTTATAGTTACTTTATTTGTTTTATATATTATCTTTCTTGTAATTGCATTAATCTCAGGTTTCTATCGTTGATTAATCCAACACTCATTAAACACAGTTGTCATTGCCGTTATCTTAAGTCTGTTGTATATATATATAAAGTGTGTACCGGGTATTTTGTAAACAACCTTGTTCATAAAACATTTACAATAGCACCCATTACATTACAAGAATGAAGAAAATCAATGGCGTACAGAATATACTAGGATATATAAACTTGCCCAAAAATAAACAAACTGAGCAATCGATGCTTAATCTTCCAGAAGGACTGCTTCAGACAATTAAATATTATACTTCAAGAACGGTTGCTATATATGTAGGCGAACAGAAGAGTGTAAGAATATCATTAAATATTTATGATGATTTCCTTTCATTGGATCAAAATATGACTGGCTCGGTAAATTGTACCGGATCACCTCTAGTGCGCCTATCGATAGAAAATGGTCTAAATGGAAGACCAAACTTGCCGGAAGCCAAACCCCACCTATTTGCAACTTCATCTGCTTCTTGCAGCTGCCATTTTAGAATGGGTGTTCTCCTTGCAGCCCTTGATACACAGCGTCCACATTTCTGATCACAGAAGACGTATTTGTTTCCATCACAGTAACTACACTGGCCCCAAAAACGATAGGAATAGGACATTGCTGTCTTATGTCGGTAACCATCGAAGTTGATAAAGCCTTTAATTCCTGACGGATCTTCTGGTCTTTGTCCTTTTGCCTTTGTTTTCACCAAATCGTTTTCTGGATTTACTCCAACAGCTGATTGTTGGATACGGAAGATTTCCCAAACAAAATCAAGGAAGGAGTGAACGCAGAAGAAAATAGGGTCATGCGCACTGACGGCTATATTGCCCATGTGTCCATTTACCCAGGCGTGTACGTTGTTATGTTGACCTTCTGCATTGTTTTCTGGTTTGGCTGTAGGTGTTGAAATATCAGCAAGATGACGGGATCTCCAGATATTTCGGGCAACTTCTCTGTCAAATAACCTGCCGGTTGCACCTATTTTTCTAATCAGAGGTCCAGCTGGAGTTTTAAAATAAGCAAAGGGACCAGTAACGACATTTCCAATACCATTACCAAAGAATTTAGAGGTCCAGACAATGGATTTGGTGGGATCTTTCATATTAGAATCTACGGATGAATCCCAGTAAGGCACTGGTACACCACATGCTCGTTCCAAACTGTAAAATAAACAAATAAATAAATATATATATAGAATAAATGTAAAAGATTTTCCACAAAGGTGTTATATAGAAAAAAATAAGTAATCGAAAATGCACTGAAAATTCTTTATCCACTAAATTCTTCACATTCAAAAGTCTATAATTCTATTGTTACATCTTTCCAACCGGTTTCACAACACTGGTGATAATCATGGAAGAACAAAAACTATAACGTACTTGGTTACGCAACGTTACAATAGCGCTAGGTAACACGGGAGATAACGTTCTTCTTTCAGGAACGATAGAAATAAGTTAGCATTATAAACCATTGTTAATTTAAATTAAATTGTTATTTATTTAAACTTGGTTTGTATTTGCGAATAAATGATGTCTCTCTATTGATGCGCATTTCGTCGGTAATATTGTCTAAATTGATATATTGGGAAACATTACATTTTGGACTTTTATCGGCTGCATACAATTCTAAGTATTCACTGACAAAAATTTGTCTGGTTGTCGGGTCCCTTATCTGCTGACGGTGAACTGTCATTCTGTTTCTTAAAGACAAACCAGTTCGTCCTATGTAATCCTTGTTACATTCGCAGCATCTAATAACATAAATGAGATTTTGCGACGCGCATGAAAAACTACTTTTGACGGTGAATTTAATACCGTATTTGAACTCGTATTCACAACCTTCAATTTGATTTATGCAAGTCGAACAATTCGTCCATATTCTTTTACTGAATGGTGGCTTATTTTTGCTGGTAATTTTGCGGAAGTTAATAATTTCTTGAAAGATTTAGGTTGCCTTTTACTTTTAATTATTTTGTGAGATTCCAATGCTTGTCTTATTCTTTGATCATGTTGGATGACAGGCAAATTGTTATATATTACTTTGAAAGCCTCAACATTTTTGCTATTATATGTAGATATATACGGAATTACAACGATTTCTGTGATACTTTTAGTTTTTCGCAATTCCTCAATATTCATTACTTTTGCTTTGTTAATTCCGTGATATTGTCTCTCCCTTAATATTTCTTTCAATTCATGTAATCGTTTTTCTTTCACTTCACAGTTTGTGACTATTGTGCAAATACGTCTTGCCTGATTATAATTTATATTGTTTCTAGTATGCTTAGGATAGCAAGAGGTAAATAATAGGCATTGTTTTGAATCTGTACGTTTGTAGTATATGTCAGTTTCTATTTCTGTATCTTTTTTTATAATTAGGATATCTAAAAACACAAATCCAGGGAGATGAACAAGTTTACATGTTGACTGAATTTATAGACAGCTTATTTATCAAATTAACTAACAGTCTGCATTCCCTTTCACTTTGTTTAAGAGAATCCATGGTACTTGTTTTGCCAACTGAAGCTCATCTTTTAAATAAACTTAAGTTTCAAAACAATTGGATTTTAGAGATAAGTACTTTAAAGAAGTCAATTCCGAAAACTTGGATTGAAATCCTGAAATCAGACATCAGTAAAAAAAAACTCGTATAAATATAAAAGATACCCTAAATATTAACATGAAAAAAAAATATTAGCGAACCGAACAAGAATTTTTTCTATGATGCATATATTGACCTTAAAAAATCTCGGAATATCGGAATTGAAAAATGGAAGAAAACTTTCAACTGTGAGCAAAGCATTATTAAATTATCGCTTGAATTTATACATTGCAGACTGTCTTCAAATAAATTACGAGTTTTAGGTGGAAACTATTCACGAACATTTTATCAACCCAGGAGCAATTAAATGGAAAATAGCAATAAATGAAATAAAAGAAACAACAGAAAACACCTAAAATGGCTGAAAATTATACTAACATGCCATAATCTGCTAGGGAAATAAAACACAAACAAGACAAAAGACAAACGTAAACAACTATAGGAACTATATAAACCCACTATGTACAGTTTGTAAATGTATTATTATTACAATCACTTTTTCATTAAATGCAAATTTTTAGACGAAATTTGGTCCTTCATTCATGAAAAACTAAAACTTATTAGTTTTTCACAGAAATTAAGTCTAAAACATATTGTAATTTGATACAAAATTTTGACAAAAAATATTGGGATTTCAATATCATTCTTACTATTATAGGTTATGCTATTTACAAAAGCTTTTATACATTAGATCAAAGAAAGAAATCGGCCAAAGTTTACTGAGTGTTTCAGTAAGAATTTGGAATGTATTTAGGAGGGTTAAAACAAAAAAGGAACTGCATTTTTTTATAAACTCCATGAAATACTGTAGATATGATATTTATTAATTAAAACCTTACCTGTTCAGAATAATATCAAAGTTATCCTTACAAAATATTACACATGGGTATATATCGTCCACATTGATATAATTTTACTAGTTAAATCCCCTGGTTTAACTTAGTAACTAATATAGCAGGGATGAATCTCAGTGTGATTGTTGTAACACTAAGATGAATTGTTAACAACATATGTGTGCATTAAATAGTTATTTTCTGAAAAAAAATAAAATAAGAATAAGAGTGAGTAATGATGAAAACCCCAACATCTGATTTGTGTTTCGTTTTTATGGTATATTATGGACCAATCTATGCTGAACGCCCCATCAAAATGTAGGCTATTTCAATTTTTGGAAAATGACACTTAGAAATTTTTCGTTTTTATTCGGTTTTCCAATTGTTTTGATATAATCTGCACTGACGAGACTTGTTGTCGAAATGGCCATATGCAGAACATATATTAACTAGAATTTTGGGTACTTCACTGGAACAAAATTTGTCTAAAACAATGAAATTAATCATTTTGGCTTGAATCATCTGCCTGAGATGTATTTTTCTATCTTTTTTATCAATCCAAATCCCAAGTCTAAGTCTAAGTCTTTTAATGTTAAATATTAAATTTTTGTTGATTCCAGTGGGATTCGAACCCTTTCTGTCAAGGTTGTAAGGGTTCAAAGTCTGATACGCTACCACTAAACCAGGGGAGACTTGTCAAAATTTTGGTTAATTAATATACTCAAGTGTCACATTACGTGCCAAAATAAATTTGTGGTTCACTCTATTTAACATCCCTTTGGTCTCCCACAGAGATGGTGTGGGCAGTGTAATTTGTTTGTAATATCTATGCACTCAAAGAACAGCCAAAATCCTTCGGTGGGAAGGCAATCTCGATATTCATTTCAAATAAACTAAACATTCAGAATGATGTCGAATTATATCTGAATACTGTCCCGGTCGGTTTTTTGATATTCTTAAAATGAAAGCTTCCGACAAAATGAGCGAGGATATTCTTAATGAACTGAAATTGGTGAACGTACCTTTTACGAGCTTAACCAAACGCTGAAATGAATTTCATTGATTTATTCGTGATTTAATGGAGGAAACAGGAAGAACAGTTGATAATCAGGTCAGTCAGCGATTGAAATTTATGTTAAAATATTGAGAATGTCATTTACGTACTACCCAAGAGGAAATAATTCCCACCAGTAGTGGTAATTCCCCTGAACTAACCAGTTTTTCCAGATCTGCGTTACTTATTAAAGGTCGCATCGGATATGCTTGGAACAAAAGTCTAATGCAACAAAAATTTGCATTTTGGAACATGTTAAGGAACAACAATAAAGCCGACATTTATGAGGAGATGGGTAACGCCTACGCGAATAATTTTACCGAGAAAGCTACAAATTAAAGCGATTACCGAAGAACCCGAACAACAACGTAGATCACGGGAAAATCTTCTTTACACAAAATGCACAATGAAATTCAACTATTAATGTTGAGAGGAAGAGCCAACGAGTAGAAATTCATGACATAGACAGAGAAATGAAAGAACAAATTTTATCAAACGAGGACAAAACGATTCAGGATGAAGTTCTAAAATTATTGTAACAAGAAATTAAAAGTGAGGAACTTATTTCATTTCAAAACGGATAATTCTTTCTGATGCAGAAATCAAGAACATACGCAGAGGCAGTTATGAATCAAAATAGAAGAAGAGAAAGATCAAACATGAGTTCAGTCAGACAATATCAAACTCCAACAAACGGGAGAAACACGAGAACCTTTAACAATACAAGACCACAAAATGGAGTAAGAGTTAAAAAATGGATAACAGGAAACACCTACAATGACTGAAAATTGTAATTACATGCAATAATTTGCAAGGGAACTACACAAGAAAAACACGTATAAGACAAAGACAAACGTAGACAACGATAGAAACTCGGGACAGTCGGACTTGGTACCGGCACAAGCAAAAGCCAGCGGTAGGGTTAAACCGGTTTATGGGTACCCAAACCTCCCCTTTATCTGTCCCGTTTCCCTATAGTATAAAACATACGAATAAAACCCAATACAGGTAGACTACTAACTCCATGACCACAATCTTGAAAAGAGAGAAAAAAAGACAATACGTAATTTAGAAAGATGGGTCAAGGGGTGCTCGCCGCTAAACTGCCGGCTAGCTCAAGGAGCCTAGTCTGCTGGTAGCACACTGTCGCACTACGGAAGAAAAATCAAACTCAAAACTTCCCAAAGGGTTTGGTCAAGAATCATCATTAATTTCAGTAGATATCGGCAGTATCAGTGAGAGGCCAGTATGTGTGCAAAATTTTCAGGTCACTAGGTCTCAAAGCTAATTTAACGGATGCAAGCAGAATATCTTGTCGATATACCCTATTACGTAAAGAATGTAAGTTACGTCCCAGCTTTTCTGGAGTTTTAATCAATTTCGGGCGTTTTTATCAACATTTCCGTAAAACTGAGGACTAGAAATGCCCATAGTAATAAGCTGTTTGCGAGTAACGCCATATTTAGATATAACATGTTCAAATATATTACAAAACTTCTTAAAAGTATTCAACAACTTATGAAATCTGTAACCCTGTTGTAAAAGTTTTAAGAGACCGATCAAGAAGTAGCAATTCTCCAAATTATAGGCTAACTTGATTCAGAAGAGATACCTTCCAAAATTACAAAAGACCAAGAATGGATAATACCTTCATCAATAGAAATATGAAAACGGGAAGACAATTCTATTCCACAAGGATCCAAGACCAATACAATCAACACGACAGGCAAAACTCAAATACGGATATAGAAACTGTAAACAGAAATCATTTTCAGACATGCGCCAACAACAAACGGACAAAGGGTGGAGGCAAGTAACGAAAAGCCAAAGGTAATTAATCTTTCTATTAAACCTCTAACAAAAGAGCAAATAGATATACTTAGTTTAGGACTTAAATTTACACCAACTCAGAAAATTTCAAATGAACCTGAAATATATGACGATGTAACTGATTTCTGTCGTCGATTAAGACTTGCTGAAAATTTCTATGGTCAGAAAGACAAATGATAAATCCATAGTTAGAAAGAAAAGCAATTTTCGACCAAAAAAGGGCAGAAACAAAACTTTAGATGGTTACTGTGAACAATTTTTCTAAACAGCAATGGAAAGAACTTGATTATCTCAGAAATGATAGAGATATAATCATAAAACAGGCAGATAAGGGTAGCTCCGTGGTTGTAATGGACACTGAATACTATATAGATCTAGTTAAAAGAATGCTAGATGATAATAATTTCTACGAGGAATCTAAACAATATAAACAACATAACATGATGAAGCGATTGACTGTCTTATTACATATGCACCGAAAATGTCTTACTGAAAAAGAATATGACTATCTTGCCAATCTTAAATGTAAGACGAGTTATTTCTATGGACTAAAATCCAAAAAAGCAAAATCATAAATGTAGCATGCCAAATTCAGATAAGACTTATGTTACCATACATAGTCCGAATGCTTTAAAATTAAGATCGATTGTAGCTGGTCCAGCATTCGAAACCAATCGTTTAAGTAATATGCTAGATATTTTAATTAAACCGTACGTAAGCTGTATTCGAAGTTTTATAATAGACGACTTTAAAATTAAAATTATTGCAGTTGGAGTTAATACATGTGTTATGGTCTCATGTGCATTTACTCCATATCCTTTCGTAAAATATTGGATATGCTGAACAATCTACCTAATACAGTTGGTCCAAATTGCTACTTAGTATCTTTTGATGTAGTCAACTTATATACTCACATTCCTCATAACTATGGAATTGAAGCAATACTATATTGGTTAAACAAATTTCCAGAAACTCTACAAGAGCGAATTGACAAGGATTTTGTTTAAGAAGGACTTCGTTTCATCTTAGAAAATAATTATTTCAATTTTAAAGATAAATCATATCGTCAAAAAGTGACATACGCCAACTTAGTCATGGGGTTTCATGAAATCAAAATTTGAACAATCCTGTTATATATTTGGAAATGCATTTGAAGCATATTTTACTGAAAAATGGAAAAGATATATAGATGATTATTTCATCATCTGGAATAGAGATTTGAACGAACTAAAATGATTTAAAATCTACTGAATAACATAGAAGAGAACATTCAATTTACAAGGGAATTTAGTGACAAAAAATACCTTACCTGATATGCAAAAGAGATAATACACTTAAAACATATATTTATTTCAAACCAACATATTTAAAGGAATATTTATTATATACACCATGCCATCCGAAACATACCAAATATAATATTCTGTATAATTTGACAAGGAGAATTTGCACGATTGTATTAAATCCAAACACCAGAGACATACGGCTTGAGGAATTACGAGTAATACTTAGGAAAAGGAAATATCCGAATACATTGATAAACACAGGGATATAAAAGCCAAGACAAATAAATATCTTGGAACTCAGAAGAAATAAAAGTAAGCATGAAGACAAAGTTATTCCATACGTTTCAACATTTAATCCAAGGAATGTGACATTGTTCCAATACATTTATCAAAATCTTCCTATCTTAAGCAGCGAGGACAAAATAAAGAAATTCTTAGAAGAAAATAACATAATAAAAAGTAAACGACAATCAAAATCATTGGAACAGTTTCTCACAAGTGCAAAACTTCCGCAGAAAATCCAGTCTGTAAATGTTGTAAATGCAATCGAACCAACTGCAGGGTTTGCGCATATTTGATTGAAGAGACAGAATTACATTTTAAAAATAGAGCCGTTTTCGAAATAAAAAACAATTGTACTTGCGCAACTAGTAATTTAATATATGTCATTACTTGTAAAGGATGCAATGAGAACTATATAGGCCAGACTAGTACGACATTATGTCACAGGATGACCGTACATAGACAGCAAATTCTTGATGCTAGCGCTAGACAAATTTCTTTGAGAGAACACATTTAAAATTGTGCTGGAAATATTTTACCGAATTTTCTGATATTCCCGTTTTATCAGTGTTCCGATTGAATTACTAATGAACGACCCTTAAACAAGGAGCAACAATTCATTAGAACATACCGTCCACGATTTAACTGTGCTCATTCCGATAATTAGGGGAATCGGAGGTTATTTTTCCAAAAATTGATATAACCGGACTTCATTCCGATTTTCAGCATAACCGGACGTTAATTGTATCTAGGACACATTGTAACGTTACGTATCCATAAGCGACGTTATTTAACCACCATGATGAACTCAGTAGAGGTGAAACCAGTAGTGGAGAATATTTATGAATAAATTTATTTTGTACATTTGTGAACATTTGGAACTTTGTTTCAATATAATTCATTGCGCATTTCCGACTTACTTTATTTTTTCTATATTTTTTGTATAGTTATAACAGACTTTTGTATATATGAAAGGCTGAACCAATTTAATTCTGTGTTGGACTTTTAACTTCATTTTTTGAAATAATGGAGGTATAAGGTAGATAATCGGATCACAAAGCCAAATACAAGAAATTATTTTATTGAAAATAACACTTTGATGTGGCAAATGTTCATTTAGAGTCAGTTTTCAGGATTCATTTGAATCTAGTAATGATATTTTTTTCAATGTTGCTCATTTTTCCTCATTTCATTTAATGCCAGTCCTTTTGAATAGTTTTATTAGGAATATATACATGTTGTTTCCTTAACTGATCATGAAACAACCACATCTTAATGAGGGTATAACCCCCAACCCCCGAGTCCAGAGTACACCAAAATTAATGTTGAAGTTCAGAGTCCAGGTTTATTTTTTCGAATACTTTTTAACTTTGAAGTACAAGTACAAATTGCTTCGACTTTTTAGTCCGTAAATAAGGCCAAAGTCCCAAGTCAAAAAAATGGGTTAAGCATTAAAGCGAATCTTTTAACAACCTTTGATTTGTGATTAAGCAACAATGAATATCATGATTTTTCATAAAATAAGTTCTAGTGAAATACCATGTGTTGCATTTTCATTGGTGCTAATTATATCTACAATGTACTGGTACTAATCAGTGGTCTGATCCTGCTGCCTGTGTAATGTCAAACTATGATTAAATACCATCTGTTGCATTTTCATGGATGTTCATTATATTTACTCTGTACTGGTACTGACCAGTGGTCTGATCCTGCTGCCTGTGTCACACTATGGTTAAATTCTTAGTTTAGGTCCTGCCATTGTCCTTGGATTATTCGTTTTAGATTGACTGTTCGGTTATCACTTGTACCTTTGATCCTGCTTCCTGTGCAGTTTCACACGATGGTTAAATTCTTAGTTTAGGTCTAGCCATTGTCCTGGGGTTATTCGTTTGGATTATTTAGGCAATAGGTCTGTTTCCTAGTCTTTTAGACTAATGACTGAATCGTTTCATTTTTACAAAATTTTGTTTAAAACTAAGTAATATCTCCCTCATGCAAAGCTCTGTCCTTAGCTGAATTTTGGGTTTCCTATTTAGATCCTTTTAGTTATTTGTTCTCTATCAGCTTTACCACGTTTTTCGATTAATGGACTTCCAAATGATTTGGTTTAATCTGCACTGATGAGACATAAGTTGTCGAAATGCGCATATGCAGAAAATAAATTACCAGTAACTTCGGTATTTTGTTATTTATTCAGTAAATAACATTACTGCCTAGGCATTAGCGTATATATGTTTATTTTACCGGCAATATGCAAAATCAGACAATAAGTTTATTTCCTAGGCAATAAGCTAATGCCTAGGTACCTGCTTATTGCCTGAAATTTTCAGGCATTAGGCTTATTTCCTGAAATTATTGATGTCAAATTCAATTCTGAGAATTTCCTGGACAGTAATAAATGGCTGAAATGAAATAAAGACATTTTTCTTATTTTTAATGTTGATGTCAAATTCTGACAATTTCCTGGGCAGTAATAAATGTCTGAAATGAAATAAAGACATTTTTCTTATTTAAAAAAAATCATTTAATTTCAATTCATTAATAAAGAGAACATTAAATAGTGTTAAAGACAGTTTTAACCCAATCTTTAACCGCATATTTACATTTCTGGGCACTTTTCTTTTTTTTTTCAATTTGTTTTACCCAGGAAACGACAATGCAAGAAATGAAACCATCTGCTAAATATTATTGTTCTACAAGATTTGATATTCTGTCTGTTTCTGGGACCGTACACCTCATTACAAAAGTATTAGCCAAATGTGCAAAATATTTAATTTCATTTAAATTATGCCTATTAGAAATACTTTTATAATTTGTTTTGATTAGAACAAACATTTGTGCTGATTGGATCTTAAAAATTTGATTCAAATTTTGGCAATGTTTTTGAAAGTCTCAAAGACCATTTAAACTTTGTAATTTCTACATTAAAACTATAGATAATTTACAGTTACTTCTGTATTTTGTAATCTAATTAGATCTAAAATTTTCCAAAATATTTTATTCCAGTTTTGGTAAATTTCCTGAAAGTGTCATATACCCCTTATTATTTTTCAAATTCTATATAGCATCCATACTTTTTAAATTTGTTATTATTTGAACAAATAGTTTCATATGTTGGATTTCAAAGATATTTCATTCCAAATTTGGTAAATTTACTGAAATTGTCAGAAAAAATGATTTTTATTTTAATTCTACGAAGCAACAACTCATTTAGAATTTTTTTGATTTTTAAATTTTAAATTTTAAATTTTTTAAATCATTTATCATTTGATATTTTTCCTGAAGGTCTCAAAAACTACTTATACTTTGGGATTCTTCATTGAAACCAAATATTAGTAGTCTAAGAATTTATTCAAGCAGAACACACATGTTCACCAATTGGATTTCCAAAATTGTCCATTCCACATTTGGTTTATTCCATGAAAGTCTCATGGACCACTAATTTTTTCAATTTCAATTTTTAACCAGATTCATGTTTTCCCGGATTTGACATTACCGGTTTTCACTTAACCCTGGATTGAACCATTGACAGTGTGACGGGTGTTGTATACAAAGCGGGACATTCTTACTCTTCCTGCGCACCTGATGTCACTCTGTTTTTTGAGAGTTCACACTGTTAGTGCTTTAGTTTTTTGTGTTGTATATGTAGCGTTCGTGTGTTTTCTTTGCATGTATTGTCTTTGGTCTTCCGTCTTCTGATGTTCTGGCTTTTGCCTTGTCTCTGGACTTTGATTTATGTGATCTTGTGCTTTGTTCCTTCGGTATTCTACTGCTGTTGTTTTTTCACCTACAACCATTTATCAATGGATTCTTTCAAGTAAAAAAAAATAGTGACTATCGATAATTCTATTTCAAAATATCAAGGAAAGTTCCACCTAAGGTCTATAACAACTTCTTTCTGTGTGAAACAGGGAGTCCAGGGATCACAGTCGTTTCCGAGAGCTTTTACTTTAGATTGCAAAAATCTTGGACTTTGAGAGTAAAGGTTTAAATGCCAACTGCGGAGACTCCCCCGTCTAGTTTTGATTGTAAATACTCTATCTATATTATAAAATGTTGTATTTCTAGTCTTTTTTCATAGTAAAAAGGCCATCAGGCAATAAGTCTAATGCCTTGCCATTTTATTGAGGCAATAGGTCTATTTGCTAGTCTTTAAGACTAATGCCTGAATTGTTTCAGTAAACAACATTGCTGCCCAGACTTAAGCTTATTGCCTAGGAAATGGGCTTAATGCCTGATTTTGCTTATTGCCGGTAACATACATAAATACATTCATACATAATATGATGCTATTCAATTTTTACAAACGTCTGTAGGCTGTAACAGAATTTTTAGACCGAAATTGATGAAAAATATGAATTTTCAGTATTTTAGAATATTTAAAGATTAACTGCTACATTAATTTATCTTTAAAGCCTGGAGCATATATCAGACATTATATCTAAATTATGCATCGACTACAATAAAACACATAATGAACCTTATACTTGTGTCTACATGTTTTATTTTGAAGAGGGATATAAGCAGACTTAAATTTAAATTTAACTTAAATTTTTTTTTTTTGAAATTATGGATTTCCTTTGTTTGGGTTCTAGTGCTGCTGATGAGGAATTAATTTCCGAAATGGCCATACAGCTCATTGAAAGTATTGCAGTTTGGGTTAACATATGTGTTATGGTCTCATGTTCATTTACTCCATATCCTTTCGTAAAATATTTAAGCGTTGTTCCTTTGCTTGTTTTACCGTGTAGAGACTTTTTCTCATGTACATTTTCTCCATATCCTTTCATTCACCATTAAAAATGGGTTGGGAGGTAAAGGGGAGGTTTTGGTACCCATAAACCGGTTTAACCCTACCGCTGGCTTTTGCTAGTGCCGGTACCAAGTCCGGCTGTCCCGGGTTCCTATCGTTGTCTACGTTTTTCTTTTGTCTTATACGTGTTTTTCTTGTGTAGTTCCCTTGCAAATTGTTGCATGTAATTTTCAGCCATTGTAAGTGTTTCCTGTTATCCTTTTTTTAACATTGGATTCGGAAATGGGGGCCATTGTATCCCTTTTACTATTTTGACTTTGTCTTTATCAGTGTAAATTAGAAACAAACATTGAAACCGCAAAATATAAATCTATGATCTGAAAAGCTGACATTCACAGGAAGTTGTTTTAGCACGCGTATTGGATCTTACTGTATAACCAAACTAACATATTGTTTTAGACGTCATGATATCTTGAAATAACTAAATATCGAAGTTTCTGTGAATTTAAATTCTGCAGATGCGCATTTCGACAACTAAAGGCTCTTCAGTGCAGATTAAATTTAAACGTTTTGAAGACCATAAACTCAAAGATGTTTAAAAACTGATAGATTACAAAAAACCAATATAATCTTAATAAAAAGCCAAAATCAGCTTAGAACAGAGCTTTGCATGACGGAAATACTCCTTAGTTTTGAACAAAATTTTCAAAAATTAAGATATTGTAAGGTTCCCAATAAAATTGGCATTCGGGTCAGCACCGAAGTGCTGACTTCTGGGCTGTTGAATACCCTCGGGGACTAACAGTCTACTAGCAAAGGCATCAACCCAGTGTTAACAAATAACTTAATAACGAAGTTGCAAATATCTTTTCAGTGCAGATTAAATCCAAACGTTTGGAAGACCATAAACTCAAAGGTGTTTAAAAATGATAGAGAACAAGTATGATGTAATAAAAAGCAAAATTCAGCTGAGGACAGAGCTTTGTATGAGTTAAAGTAAAGATTAGTACTTAACGAGTTCCTATCGTTATTTATGTTTGTCTCTTGTTTTCATTATTGTTTTTCTAGTGCAGTTTGCTTGTAAATTTTGGCATGTGATTTTAGTTCCTGGCCATTGTAGGTGTTTGCTGTTATCCTGTTTTTGTAATTAAACGACAATACTGTTTTGAATGCTCAAGAAGATGTTCAGCAAAAATGACAGTATGAATGAAAGCAAAATTAACCATATGCGTGAAAGTAAATAAAATCCGAGAAGTTCAAAATTTCACTGAAAAATTAAAAGACCACCAGCAAAGACCCAAAACAACGACCAAGCTCCAAGATTGACATCTTAACAAATGCGTGTATTAACTGTACTTACACAATTAAGTAAAGACGGTGCCATGGTAACAAGTTAACACCAAAGTGTGCCGTTTTAACAACTGTTCCGTGTATATCTGCAATTATATCATATTCACCAGTCTACAAAGAGAAAGAAACGGATATAGATTAAAATGTGAAGAAGAAAGGCAGGTAAGTCAAAGTGCAGGGCAACGTGCAGGGAGGTGACTTTATCAAGGCATTCTTTGTTGACACGTTCGACATTTGTTATACGTATTATCCAAATTGCATGAATCTTATAGCTTCGGGCGGAGGAAAATGCTCCTGATAGCATTAATAGTTTTTGCGGAAGATGCATTGAATATGTCTACAATTGTGTCCCTAGTACACTCTTCAAGAATTGCTAAAATTTTAGTTTCTGCAAAGTAATTTAAAGAGTCGGAAAATCTTCGATTGACAATAAAATTCACTTTTTCACAACAAAATGCACACTGTTAATAGTACTTTCTGTGGACTTATACCACTCGATGTCCTGAATAGCTGTTTTGTTTTCTGCTTTAAGTACAAACATGTCAAAGATTTATAGTAATCTTGTTTTAATTATGCTAATACTTGTGTTGTATTATTCTCACTTACTTTATTGATTTGGGGTTGTGCATCGAATTAGTGTCTGGTTTAAAAAATAATGATGAATTTTTTTAAGTTTACCATTTTAAGACGGATAATAGCATCAGCATAAGCATGGAAGTTTCTTCCATTAAATGATCGAACTTCTGTACGTTGTCCACCAATACCGCCTCCCCATTTGGCGCCCCTCTGCACCCTGTTATGGTCTCTATTGTAGGCTTCAGTATACTCCTTTCGGAACAAACCATGGATATAGCCAATATGTTCTGTAGTGAAATTACCAAGTCTTTGGTTGTATTTGTCGAAAGGTAACAACAAATCGGTACAGTATTTTTCATACATCCCCTTGGTAAAGGGTACATTGTTTGCCCCTTTTTCACGGATGTTGATACATTTTTCAAAAGACTCTGAATAGTCTCCACCATAAATCCAGGCATGAGACTGCCAGGTCAAAGCAATCAAAATGGCTAGTTGTAAATACATATTGACCTATAACAAATACAGAGAATATATTACCAGCAATCCAAGTCAGGGACTGCCAGGTCAAAAGAAACACAATGGCTAGTTGAAAATACATATTGACCTACAAAAAACAGGGAATATATTACCAGCACTCCAGGTCTGGGACTGCCAGGTCAAAACAATCACAAGGGTTAGTTGTAAATACATATTGACCCCTAACAAATACAGGGAATATATTACCATAAATCCAGGTCAGGGACTGCCAGGTCAAAGCAATCACAATGGGTAGTTGTAAATACATATTGACCCCTAACAAATACAGGGAATATATTACCATAAATCCAGGTCTGGGACTGCCAGGTCAAAGCAATCACAATGGCTAGTTGTAAATACATACTGACCTATAACAAATACAGCGAATATATTAACAGCAATCCAGGTCTGGGACTGCCAGGACAAAGTAATCAAAATGGCTATTTGTAAATACATATTGACCTATGACAAATACAGAAAATGTATTACAATAAATCCAGGTCTGGGACTGCCAGGTCAAAGCAATCACAATGGCTAGTTGTAAATACATACTGACCTAAAACAAATACAGAGAATATATTACCAGCAATCCAGGTCTATGACTGTCAAGTCAAAGCAATCACAATGGCTAGTTGTAAGTACATATTGACCTACTACAAATACAGCGAATATATTAACAGCAATCCAGGTCTTTGATTGCCAGGTCAAAGCAATCACAAGGGTTAGTTGTAAATACATATTGACCCCTAACAAATACAGGGAATATATTTCCATAAATCCAGGTCTGGGATTGCCAGGTCAAAGTAATCACAATGGGTAGTTGTAAATACATATTGACCCCTAACAAATACAGGGAATATATTAACAGCACTCCATGTCTGGGACCTGGGATTGCCAGGTCAAAAGAAACACAATGGCTAGTTGAAAATACATATTGACCTACAAAAAAAACGGAATATATTACCAGCACTCCATGTCTGGGACAGCCAGGTCAAAGCAATCACAATGGCTAGTTGTAAATACATACAGACCCCTAACAAATGCAGGGAATATATTAACAGCACTTTATGTCTGGGACCGCCAGGTCAAAGCAATTACAATGGCTAGTTGTAAATACATACTGACCTATAACAAATACAGCGAATACATTAACAGCAATCCAGGTCTGGGACTACCAGGACTAAGTAATTAAAATGGCTAGTTGTAAATACATACTGACCTATGACAAATACAGAAAATGTATTACAATAAATCTAGGCCTGGGACTGCCAGGTCAAAGTAATCACAAAGGCTAGTTGTAAATACATACTGACCTATAACAAATACAGAGAATATATTACCAGCAATCCAGGCCTGGGATTGCCAGATCAAAGCAATCACAAGGGTTAGTTGTAAATACATATTGACGTATAACAAATACAGCGAATATATCAACAGCAATCCAGGTCTTGGATTGCCAGGTCAAAGCAATCACAAGGGTTAGTTGTAAATACATATTAACCCCTAACAAATACAGGGAATATATTACCATAAATCCAGGTCTGGGATTGCCAGGTCAAAGTAATCACAATGGGTAGTTGTAAATACATATTGACCCCTAACAAATGCAGGGAATATATTACCAGCAATCCAGGCCTGGGATTGCCAGGTCAAAAGAAACACAATGGCTAGTTGAAAATACATATTGACCTACAAAAAAACAGGGAATATATTACCAGCACTCCATGTCCGGGACCGCCAGGTCAAAGCAATCACAATGGCTAGTTATACCTAACAAATACAGGGAATATAATATCATAAATCCAGGTCTGTGACTATCAAGTCAAAGTAATCACAATGGCTAGTTGTAAATACATATTGACCTAAAACAAATACAGCGAATATATAAACAGCAATCCAGGTCTTGGATTGCCAGGTCAAAGCATTCACAAGGGTTAGCTATAAATACATATTGACCCCTAACAAATACAGGGAATATTTTACCATAAATCCAGGCCTGGGATTGCCAGGTCAAAAGAAACACAATGGCTAGTTATAAAATACATATTGACCTATAAAAGTACAGAGAATATATAACCATACATCCAGGGCTGGGACTGCCAATTAAAAGACTTAATTGGCTAGGTGTTAATACATATTGACCTACAAAAAATACAGAGAATATATAACCATATATCCAGGGCTTGGACTGCCAGGTAAAAGCTATTACAATGGCTAATTGTTAATACATATTGACCTATAAAAATACAGATCAAATATTGATTTTTAAATATTTTCAAACTATTTTCTTTCACTAAACTAATTAATAACTCCGGACTGTCTCGGTTTAATTTAAATTACTCATGGTTTCTACTACCAACAATAAAAGGTATTTTTATTTTGTTTTGGGTATATTTGTGACTCATAGTTTATAAGTCCCTGAGTGATAGTTCCCATTCTGGCCTAAACCGAAAACTTTGATTATGATACAGGTTTTTTTAAAACACATGAAGCAGAACTACGGTGGGGAGATTAAAAATGCAGTGTGAAGAGCCTTTTTCTAGTCTTGTAATAAGCTAACTTGAGTGAAATACCATATTGCAATGGACACAAGATATGTGCTTGAAATTTGTGGAAGATATCAGTG
Source organism: Modiolus philippinarum (assembly GCA_002080025.1). NCBI lineage: Eukaryota > Metazoa > Mollusca > Bivalvia > Mytilida > Modiolidae > Modiolus > Modiolus philippinarum. The sequence goes on along the minus strand of MJUU01011897.1, from coordinate 16,420 downwards.
TATATAAACAGAATGTACTATTAATTAAGTTTTTCTGTATATTAATGTAAAGTTTTGGTGTCTTTCGTATTCGGTAGAAATTTTCTTATATATGTTACAGTAGGAATTATATATAATTACTGGAAACTTCAGTAAATATGTATAATAACGAGAGTGTTTACAAATTATATATAATTACTAAAATTTTCAGGAATTATGCATTATTACTGACACTTGTGAAATATTAAGCAGGAATTATGTACAATTACTGAAATATCAAACAGGAATTATGTATAATAGCTGAAATGTTTTTAAAAGGCAGTTTCAAACTCTTTTGTTTTATTTGATAAGAATTCAATGGTACAATTAACAAACTGATACAAAAATTCCTGTAGATCATGTAGATTGCCATTTCGACTTTTTTTGTCTCATTAGTGAAAATTATAGGAAAGGTTTAATATTAAATAGCAAGTATGTTTAACCCCGTTATTAAAAATAGATCCCCTCCCTAAGCCAAATTACTGTACTGAGTATCAAATTGATATGTCGCGACATTTTTCGCTATGTGCGGCAGAAAAAAAGTATAATAATAATAATAATCAGAAGAAATACAATAAGGAAAGGGGGAATTCAAAAATCAAAAATCCAAAATCACGGCAGATTTAACAGCGAGATACTCTCTAATATTTTCGGTATCAGAGAGATACCGTCTATTATTTTGGGTATCAGAGAGATACTCTCTAATCTCTTTGGTATTTTCGTATTCTTAAACCATTGGACCGATGCCACTGCTGGTGGACCAGAGGTCCCCGAGGGTATTCACCAGTCCAATAGTCAGACTTGTCTGACACGAAAATTTAAATGCGTTTTAAAGAAATTTACTGTCTTTATCAAAATTCGGAACCCTTAAAATACTACGGCTTCATTCCGTTTATGGCACTCGGTAGATGTCCTTAGTACTAGATTACGCTTCGTATTTCGGTATATTTGGGATTGAGTACTTCTTTTCTGACTATTTTTTAGATTATTACTTCCTATATTATTCGATTCTAATGCTGCTGATTAGAGGTTACTCCTTGAAACACGTGTACAGCATAACAAAAATTTACTGTTCATGATGCAACTTTGGTATTTTTGTATTTTGGTATCAGAGAAATACCGTCTAATATTTTGGGTATCAGAGAGATACCGTCTAATATTTTGAATTCCAGCCCTTACTGCTCTTCTAATCAACTGTATCATTATTTTCTTGTACACTTGTACTTCTTTTTATTGTTTTATCTTATGTTTATTGCTTCGATAGTAAACAATATATAGATACTGGTAAAAAATAACAAAATACCAAAAGTTACTGTTAGTTTCTGCATATGTTCATTTCGACACCCTAAGTCTAATAATGAAAGAAAACTAAAATATACAATAAACGTACAATCGTTCCTGTCCAAAAATCAAAGTAATATGAGTGTAAATCTCGTAGTGGAATAACAAAATACAAAAAACTGAATTAAGATTCTATATTTGACCATTTCGACAACTTATGTCTCTTCAGTGCAGATCAAATCAAACCATTTGTAAATCTATCAATCGAAATATGTGCAAGAGCTGATAGGATATTTGGGCTTTTTTACCTGTAATTCGAGTGGACTTTTGCGCTTTTGTGTGTGTGTTTTTTGGGGGGGGTTTTAACGTGTGTTTAACTGTTCACTGATTACTAATCCGTTACCATGAGATAGAAGATACGTTTGTTGATTATATGTCAGTGGCACCAGCAAATAGTAGATGTTGAAACTTTGCAGACACCATATGTTTTTTCTACCGTCTTTATTGACTGAGCAACCGTCAAACATCAAGCTATTTAATAGTGATCCAGAATCTTTCCCTATTCACTGAATTACACACCATTTTTGCAAAACGCCCAACAATAAGTTTTTCTCAAAAAAAGAAAACGTCAAAGTCTATCGATATTAATTAGAGCTCAATTTGTTTTAGCACTTTGATTTTAGAATCTAGCTAGAACAGACCAATGGTGCTTTTGTAGTGCCTTTTAAAAACAGTGCTTATGACTGAATAGCTAAACATATTTCTGTATGAATATAAAAGTTCTTGTGTACAAATAATTTTAAACAATCAACTACGGAAAAAGGGGATGGAAGTCATAAACATACAAAAACACATGAAGCGCAAATATCCTTGAAAAAAAATGGAAAAAGTGCTTTTTGAAAAAAACGTAAGGTCCATTTAAAAAGGCGCAAATGTCCTTTTAAAAAGGAGCAAATATGAAAAAGAAAGGAAATGGGGTAAATGTCAAGGAGACAACATTCCATATCAAGGTTAAAACGACCCAAAACAAAGCATCTAGGGGTCACCGTACGGTCTTCAACACAGTGAGGAACCTCACACCATATAGCAAGCCCTAACTTCCCCCAAAAAGGTAAAAACGTGAATAAATCAATGGAAACAAACCACATTTTCAAATGTTCCATAAGAAGCGAAAACGTGTCTCGCCGAAGCTGATAGAGAACAAATTACCAAAATGTTCTAAATAAAAAAAAACGAAATCATCTTAGGATAGAGCTAGGTAAGCGGGAGATATTCCTTAGTTTTAAGCACAATTTTCTAAAATTTAGATATTGGAACATACAGTATAAATCCTCCTATGTGAAATGTCTTACCGTGTGTGATCTGTAAACAGTGTTGTACGTATTGTCGTATCTTCGTATTATTATATATATATTTAACAGCTTGCCTGGAACCTTAATTTGGTGTAATGTTGGGTAATGAACCATCTTTTATACTTTTCGTACTTATTACAGACAGTAAACATTTAAGATCATTTTTCACTTGTTTTGTTTACTCGTGTGTTCTTATTTAACAATAACTTCTTAAGGAAAGAAGTTTGAAAATTTTTAATATATTTAATATTTCTCAATCTAATATCTTTTTGGTGTATGTAAACATATTCAAGGTTTTTATGTACTTTGGAAAGTACAGAATTTTTACTCTGACATTCTTACTAGTTTTAGTTGATTTTTTGTATCCCGTTATGCCTTAACACATTTGATTTCTTATCCAGAGTGACAAGAAATCCTTAACTTCACTTGTGGCAATGGGACATTTACTTTACTGGAAAAAGTCCCACAATCCATATGAATGTGTTATACAATAATCTTCTATATATCTAACAAGGGTAAAATGCTTTTCTAGTTTTTTAAGCATATCAAAGGTGTTCTGGTGAAAAAAATATTCATAAAGAAGCATTTATACTTTGTCTAAAGTACCCAAGAAGTATTGAGAAAATGAGAAAGAACCTTAAATCCACTTTTCCCTTGACTCGATGTTGTCAATCTTGTATCCAGTTTTAGAATCTGATTGTCTCTGTTTTAAGGTATTTTATTGACCAACTGACGCTCAACGACGTCAAGGTATTTGTTTATCAGTAATGTATATTATTATATAGAGAACGGTGGAAGATTGAAATTTCTCAGTGAAAGAAAAGTGATAATTAATTGTGAAATTATTTTCCATAATTTCACTCTAGGAAGTGACGCCACAATGGACGTTGTCAACGTTGTTGTTAAGTAAACGTCTCGGCGGATTACCATGTAAATCGTAGTTCATGAAAAGAATCTCAAATTAAACCAATAATTATGAGAGAACTGATCTATAAAAAAAAAATAACTAATCCCAGATTCTGATTCTGCGCGCATTCGTGAATTACTGCGTTATTCGATCATTCGTTGAATATTTTGCGATAATCAGAATTTCGGATTAGTTATAGTATAATTATTACACCATTTTGTCATACTAACTCAATTTAGTATTATTAAAGGTATTTCCCCATAAGGAAATACTTTATTGTTTTCCTAATCAGGGATTTTTCTTTTTTTTTCTTCTTCTTCTTCTTCCAACAAATTGGCTAAATGGAAAGAGGTACAGTGATCAAATTTGACGGATTGTTGAGCATTGATGATAAATATGTCATTTTCCGTCTTGGATCACCACGTTATTTTGGGAGGGAGCTATTTGTGCAAATACCCTAAACATGTTTTGTGAAATAATTCGTAAATCGTAAGAAGTAGGCAATGAAGTGTAATAGGGAAAACATTCGTTGGATGTTAACGGATAATGTGGACATAAAGTGTGAATCCTCAAGTGAACAAATTTTAAGTTTTCTTAAATCTAATGTCAGCTTTTGATCAGTGAATAAAATGTAAATGTTGAATCATAAGTTATTTTGTTCAATTGTGTAATTATTTAAACAGTAGCAATACCATATCTGTCATGATAAATAAATAGCTGTCGTTTAAAGAAATGATACCTAATTGATATGTAATACTTGATTAGCTCGTTATTATGTGTACATGTGTTTTAAATAACAATATACCGAAGTTACTGTGAATTTTGTTTCTGCATATGCGCATTTCGACAACTTATGTCTCTTCAGTGCAGATAAAATCATCAAAACATTTGGAAGTCCATCAACTGAAATTCGTGTAAAAACTGATAGAGAACAAATTACAAATAAGATCTAAATAGAAAAGCAAAAATCAACTAAGGACAGAGCTATGCAAGAGGGAGATACTCCTTAGTTTTAAACAAAATTTTCCACAATTTAGATATTGCAAGTTGCCAAAAAAAAAAAAAAAAAAAAAAAAAAAATCAGTTTTCGGGCCAGCACCGAAGTACTGGCTACAAGTTTGATGAACACTCTCGTGGACTAACAACAGTCCACCAGCAGAGACATCGGCCCAGTGGTAATAAATAATAATATACCTAAGTTACTGTTCATTTTGCTTGTGCATATGCTGGTCAATTTTAATTATTAACAACTTTATATTTATATACTTTATATTCACATCCTTTTGGTTATTGTTCTCTATCAGCCTTTGCACTGATGAGACATAAGATGTCGAAATGCGCAATTGCAGAAAATTAACAATAACTTCGGTATTTTGTATTTATCATAGGTGATAGGTAATTAGATGACATTTAAATGAAATGTTTCAGCAAATTATCTTTAGTAACTAAAGCATTTTAAGAAAAAAAACCTTTTACTTTAAATTGATATACACAGATGCTTTTCAATGTAAAAACAGTAATTTTTAGTACGAAAAAATCAAAAATATGAAAAAAGGAAATTTAAATATTCTTTCGTTTGATACTTGGTACCATTTATAAGCCGAGTCAGGTCTCAATCAAACTGACCCTGTCAGTCCGATCTTTTTTTAGAAACAGAATTGTCTCCCAAATTGTCAGCAACTCTGCAGCCGTAACAGATAGCTGATTTAATGTGATAAAGAAAACGTGTATCTTTTTAAAGCCTTCATTTCTTTAATTTTTAAAGCCTTTTTTTTCCTCAGTTTTTATAGGGGTTCACACTGCTAGTGCTTTAGTAATGTGGCGTTCTTGTTCTATTTTGTTTATTTGTTTTGTCTTTGTCATACTGCCTTAATTCGTGTTGGATTTGAATTGCCGTAATTTTATGATATTGGAATTCCCCTTTCCTCGCTCTAGCTTCGGTATTCGTTTCCCAATTAGTACAGTGACTAGAAACCAAAAATTTCAACTTTAATGGACCAGCAAACCTCATGGCTGATTTTTATATATAGTGTATAAGACGTTATGGTGCGTTTATTTTGCCCTGCCGTAAAAGGCAGAAGTGGTGCAGAATTTAGAACATTGAGGTTAAAGGTCAAGGCTCAAAATCAGCAGAAAATGCCATACTTTTGCAAAAACGGTAACAGCAGCCACGGTTTAAAATATTTTAACTTGTCCTTTTACATAGTTGACATATGAAGCATACCCTAGAAAATAATAGCACCATCAGACTAATATTGAAAGTATTTGAATTGAAAAACGGCTGTTGCTTTTCACCCCCTCTATGATTCTGGAAAAATGTTTGGGGTGTTCATTTTCCTGAATACCCGACAAAAAAGATTAAATATCTTAAACGCACTTTTAATATTAAAATGTAACATTTAATGCTATGTTTAGATAGTTTCAAGAAAATTCATTCTCTAAAAGACTGTTTTATGACTGCTTGATTATGACCCCCTCACATGAGAATTTATTACAAATAGAAAAGGCGAAGTTTTGACGACAGTAAAACCAGACAACGTTTTTGAAACAATTCCCAGTGGACTGTACCTGCAGGACTGACACTCAAATACTCGATATGCATCGTTTTGTGTGTGTTCGTGCACGTGTCTGTCTGTCAGTCCGTGTGTAAGGCCTTTATATAGTTGCTTTAGCTTCTACTTCTCAAAGCTTAACGAAACTGGCAAATACTCTTTATTTCTTATTTTTATCTTAAGACACCGAGTTGACTATATATATAGTAGAAATTCCTTACACTCTGAAAAATGAGTGTAATACAGGTGCGGATCCAAGAAACTTGAAAGGGGGGTCCCAATTTAGAAGTGAAGAAAAATTGTTGGGATATTTCTTAATAAAACATCAGGATATTCATTAAAAAATCATGATTGTCCAAAAAAAGAGGGGTCCCCTTGGATCCGCCAATGAAAATAACAAATTTACCGAACACAATCGTCAAGAGCCGAAATATAAGGAAGAAAACCATGCACCGGGAAAAAATTGTCAACCGCAATGGTCCTGACTTAATACAGGCGTTTCAAAATTAATCGTGGTTTAGACCGATTTTATGGCGCGACAAACCAAACGATAGCATATGCTATAGTTATAAGTTATGAAAATGGTAAAAACAAATACTTATATATATAAACTGAAGTGGTATATGCGTAAATGAGACGATTTGCGACGAAACACAATAAAAAAACCAAACTATTCAGTCATTTGTAAAGTTCTTATTTTCAATGTTGATAAGACTACTACAACGATATATTTTGCCAAAGAACTGTACTTTTTTTGTATCATTTCACCCTCTCCGTATTGCCATTTCATTTTGCTGAAATTATGCATGCTATTAACCGTTCTAGCATGCAAGAATTTTGTAAATAACCAAATAAAAATTGTGTAAACGAATACATAATTCGAATGTGTAGTATTCACAACTTTCTTGAAATGTCAATATGTCATTGAAAGTTAATATTTTGTGAGTCCATACATTTATGACAAAAAGTAGAGAATTTCTGACACTAAAAATTGTGTACTACTGACATTCACAATGTCCAAGGAACAATAGAGAGTGGCAAATACAGGAAAACGTATACAACTATAATGCATTTGCGGAATCTTTCTAGAGGTTACGGTAGTTGCTTATTGATACGATCGAATTTTTATGAAGAAGGATGAAATCACGGACAAGCTGGTGTCAGAAAATACTTGTAAAAATGAAATAAAAAGAAATGCTTTTTCTTTTCTTTAGGAACCCGACGATAGGAATCTTCTCTAGAAACCATAGAGTCGTGTTTGGGTACATGTGGTTTGGGTATAATTAATGGCAAACGAAAACACAGAAGCAAAAACTTCAAGGAAGACGAAAAACGAAGAAAAATATATAGGTTCTTATACGAAACCATATTAACGATAAGGTATATCTTCCACGAGTGTGAGAAATTCCGTCCTTTCCCGAGTGAAACGAAAGTAAAAGACGTAGAATTTCTCACACGAGCGGAAGATATCCCGATCTTTAATTTGTTAGAATATAAGAACATATTTCTTACACAATCAACCCGACTAAATCTTGCCATTTCTGGTTGGGTTCTCAATTGTGACGTCAAATCATCTTTTGAGTTTATTGTGGTAACAATTGTGAAGTCGAACAAATCGCAACGTTACCGGCGACCGGGCCTTCTATGGGCTGTCTTAAACGGAAAACATCCATTTACGGAAGAACGCAATTTCAGTTTCATTTGATATGAACATCAATCAGGGTTTTATCTTGTACTGAACATGTTTTGCTCTTTTTTTTGTCACAGTTTTATTTCTTTTTATTTTTCCTTTTTCTGTCATCTGAATGTTAAATGCAACAATATTTTCATTCATTATAATTTTTTGAAAGTTTCTGATGCATTTTCATTCCCCAATTTGTTAAACTTTCACACAAAACATTTGTATTTGCTGTAACCATATTGAATCATCCATCACGTGACCGGAAGTGGCAGTTGCTATTCATTTTTCTGGTTTTTGTACTACCTAGTGGCTACTTCTTCTTATAATAAACTATTCATCAATATTTCGCAGAGCACAGAAAATGTTTACTCGCGAAATATCAAGATTAATCACATCTTGTCTTTCAGTGGGCTTTTGTTGAATACCTCAAAAATAAGAAAAATGCAATAGATTTATATTTAACCAATGAAAACGTTTGGATAATTGATAAATCCATTGAATTGATACAAAAACCAATGAAAATTTGCTGAAAAACTTATTTCACAACATTTGACAGCAGGTAAACTCATAGTCAAGGAAACATCCCCCCTTAAAACAAAAAAAAAACATTCCTCAACTTCTAGGTTTTCAAAATATGTTTTTCTTTTGTGATATCATAACTAACATAGGCATGTTTCGTTTTCCAATATATTTATTAACAATCATTGAAACGTATCTAAGTGAACAGACTTTGTTAATATTCCATCAAAATTTGGCAAAATCAAAATATCTTGTTTTCAGTGAATTTCCAGAAAACTGCACCGTAGGAATTTTTTACGACAGGGCAAAAAATATACTTTAGACTATTGTCTTTCGAAAAATATCGTTTCTTAGCCATGAGGTATGCTGGTCCATTAAACTCCTAAAATAAGCGTCTTTTAAAAACCCAGTCACTGTACTAAATGTATTTGGGTTAATTGACTTCCAAATGTTTTGGTTTTATCTGCACTGATGAGACATACGTTGTCAAAATGCGTATATACAGAAAATAACTTAAGAGACACTTCGGTATTTTGTTATTTATCACCACAGGGCCGATGCCTTTGCGGGTGGATTGTTAGTCCCCGAGGGTATTCTCCAACCCAGAAGTCAGTACTTCGGTGCTGACCCGAAAACCGATTTTATTGAAACTTTCAATATCTAAATTCTACAAATATGTCCCTCATACATAGCTCTGTCCTTAGCTGAATTTTGGCTTTTCTGTTTAGATTCTTTTGTTTATTTGTTCTTCATCAGCTTTTACACGTTTTCGTTTAATGGACTTCCAAATGTTTTGGTTTTATCTGCACTGATGAGACATAAGATGTCGAAATGCGCATATACAGAACATAATGTAACAGTCACTTCGGTATTTTGTTATTTATTACCACTGGGCCGATGCCCCTGCTGGCGGATTGTTATTCCCCGAGTATATTCATCAACCCATTAACCAGTACTTCGGTGCTGACCCGAAAACCGATTTTATTGAAAGTTGCAATATCTAAATTTAACAAAGTTTTGTTTAAAGTTGTTTAAAGTAAGGAGTATTCCCCTCATGTTCATGGCTGAATTTTGGCTTTCCTATTTAGATGCTTTTAGTTATTTGTTTTTCATCAGCTTTTACACGTTTTCGGTTAATGGACTTCCAAATGTTTGATTTTATCTGCACTGAAGAGACATAAGTTGTTCAAATGCGCATATGCAGAAAATAAGTTAACGTCACCTCGGTATTTTTTTTATTTCATAGGAAATAATTGTGAAAATGTTCAAAATTTTAGAATCAATTTTGACGACACTAAAACTGGTGCGATTCTCAAAAAACCTATACTGAAAGAAAAAGAAATTGATTCAGAATAAGCACATAGATGAACATTTTAATACCATATCACAATTTTAAATCTAGTATTTTCGATTAAATGCAACCGTTATATTTCTATGTACAAAAAACGACAATTTACTGTTAACCACCTTAGTCACGTGAGCCGTCGATTACGCTAACAGTTTAACATGATTATTCATTTTTGTTGTTTGCCTACCTTTGTTCTTTTTATGTGTTGTAAATCAAACTTTATCCTTCATATGTGGTATGCTAACATTTGTACTTTTGAAATGATGCAAGTAAAACTTTATTCTTTATTTGTGTTGTATGCCAACCATTGTACCTTCTACACAATGCGTTTTATACTTGCACCTTCTCAAGGTTTTATGTTTAAGTGCCAGTCCGTCTAAGAAACAGGCAAAATGCATTGGTGCGGTGGCACATTGAGGAAAAAAACGCAAACTTTTGATGTTTGATTGTAATAAAGCTAACCAAGAAAACATCAATGTGATAGATAATAGTTCCGTGTTATTTTGCCTTTTTGAGTTACCAGTGTCCAAAATTTAGTTACATTGTACAGTGAAAAGTACGAGAAAATTTTCCCGCCGTTTTTTCTCTATGTAACCAGTCAAAAATTATCTCGAGACCTAACACATGTTCGAATGTAAAAACTGTTTGGAATGTGTTTTTATGACCAAATGAATACACAGAAGCCAAAAAATACAGAATCTAAATTGTTTATGTGCCGCCCACTGCCTGACTCTTAGCTGGAATACTACTTAATGATGTAATTGGGATATCATGTATGGTTAATATCTATCCTTAGCTGGAATACTACTTCATGATGTAATTGGGATATCGTGTATGGTTAATATCTATCCTTAGCTGGAATACTACTTCATGATGTAATTGGGATATCATGTATGGTTAATATCTATCCTTAGCTGTAATACTACTTCATGATGTAATTGGGATATCATGTATGGTTAATATCTATCCTTAGCTGGAATACTACTTCATGATGTAATTGGGATATAATGTATGGTTAATATCTATCCTTAGCTGGAATACTACTTCATGATGTAATTGGGATATCATGTATGGTTAATATCTATCCTTAGCTGGAATACTACTTCATGATGTAATTGGGATATCATGTATGGTTAATATCTTTCCTCATCTGGAATACTACTTCATGATGTAATTGGGATATCATGTATGGTTAATATCTATCCTTAGCTGGAATACTACTT